>CAKAJE020001886.1:0-56986 GCA_916610135.2 Macropis europaea
GATCTAATCGGGTCTCTGATTGCCCTGTCATAGAAGTTTAATAGTGCATTTTACTCATCATTTCATGCGCTTTAAGGTGCCGCCTAGCCCAATACGCTATCTGAAATAGGAGCGACATAAATTGAACAAATGTGATAGAATTACGCATGATTCTTATATAGACCATAACATAATACGATCTATTCGGGTCTCTGATTGCCCCATCATAGAAGTTTAATAGTGCATTTTACTCGTCATTTCAAGCGCTTTAAGGTGCCGTTTAGGCCAATACGCTATATGAAACAGGAGCGACGTAAGTTGAACAAATGTGATAGAATTTCGCTGAATCCTTAAATTAAACATAATATAAAATGATCTAATCGGGTCTCTCTTTGCCCTACCCTAGAAGTATAATAGTGCATTCTACTCGACATTTCATGGACTTTAAGATGAAACCTAGCCCAATACGCTATCTGAAATAGGGGCGACGTTAATTGAGTAAATGTGATAAAATTTCGCTGAATTCTTATGTTAACCATAGTATAAGATGACCTAATCCGTTCTCTGATTGCCCTATCCTAGATGTTTAGTGGTGCATTTTACTCGACATTTCATGCGCTTTAAGATGCCGCTTAGCACAATACGCTATCTGAAATAGGAGCGACGTAAATTCAACAAATGTGATCGAATTACGCAGAATTCTTATATTAGCCATAATATAAAATGATCTAATCGGGTCTCTGATTGCATTACCCTAGAAGCTTAATAGGTCATTTTACTCGACATATCATGCGCTCTAAGATGCCGCCTAGACCAATACGCTATCTGAAATAGGAGCGACATAAATTGAACAAATGTGATAGAATACCGCTGAATTCTTATGTTAACCATCATATAGAATGATCTAATCGGGTCTCTGATTGTCCTATCATAGAAGTTTAATAGTTCATTTAACTCGTCATTACATGCACTTTAAGATGTCGCCTATCCCAATACGCTATCTGAAATAGGAGCGACGTAAATTGAACAAATGTGATAGAATACCGCTGAATTCTTAAATTAACCATAACATAAAATGATCTAATCGTGTCTCTGTTTCCCCTACCCTAGAAGTTTAATAGTGCACTTTACTCGACATTTCGTGCGCTTTAAGATGCCGCGTAGCCCAATACGCTATCTGAAGTAGGAGCGACAGAAATTGAACAAACGTGATAGAATTACGCAGAATTCTTATGTTAACCATAATATAGAATGATCTAATCGGGTCTCCAATTGCCCTGTCATAGAAGTCCAGTAGTGCATTTTACTCGTCATTTCGTGCGCTTTAAGGTGCCGCTTAGCCCAATACGCTATCTGAAATAGGAGCGACGTAAATTGGACAAATGTGATAGAATTTCGCTGAATTCTTATATTAACCATAATATAAAATGATATAATCGGTTTTCTGGTTGCCGTATCATAGAAGTTTAATGGTGCATTTTACTCGACATTTCATGCGCTTTAAGATACCACCTAGCCCAATACGCTATCTGAAATAGGGGCGACGTAAATTGAACAAATGTGATAAAATTACGTTGAATTCTTATATTAACAATAATATAAAATGATCTAATCGGGTCTCTGATTGCCCTATCATAGAAGTTTAATAATGCATTTTACTCGTCATTTCATGCGCTGTAAGGTGCCGCATAGCCCCATACGCTATCTGAAATAGGTGCGACGTAAATTGAACAAATGTGATAGAATTTCGCTCAATTCTTATATTAACCATAATATAAGATGACTTAATCGGGCGTCTCATTGCCCTATCCGAGAAGTTTAGTAGTGCATTTTACTCGACATTTCATGCGCTTTAAGATGCCGCCTAGTCCAATACGCTATCTGAAATTGGAGCTACGTAAATTGAACAAACGTGATAGAATTACGCAGAATTCTTATATTAACCATAATATAATACGATCTATTCGGGTCTCTGATTGCCCTATCATAGAAGTTTAATAGTGCATTTTACTCGTCATTTCATGCGCTTTGAGGTGCCGCTTAGCCGAATACGCTATCTGAAATAGGAGCGACGTAAATTGAACAAATGTGATAGAATTTCGCTGAATTCTTAAATTAACCATAATATAAAATGATCTAATCGGGTCTCTGATGGCCCTATCATAGAAGGTCAATAGTGCATTTTACTCGGCATTCCACGCGCTTTACATGCCGCTCGGCCGAATACGCTATCTGAAATAGGAGCGACGTAAATTGAACAAATGTGGTAGAATTACGCTGAGTTCTTATATTATCCGTAATATAAGATGATCTAATCGGATCTCTGCTTTCCTTACCCAAGAAGTTTAATAGTGTATTTTACTCGACATTTCATGTGCTTTGAGATGCCGCTTAGCCCAATACGCTATCTGAAATAGGAGCGACGTAAATTGAACAAATGTGACAGAATTTCGCTGAATTCTTAAATTAAACATAATGTAAAATGATCTAGTCCGGTTTCTGATCGCGCTACCCTAGACGATTAATAGTGCATTTCACTCGTCATTTCATGCGCTTTGAGATGCCGCATAGCCAAATACGCTGTCTAAAATAGGAGCAACGTAAATTGAACACATGTGATAGAATTTCGCTGAATTCTTAAATTAACCATAATATAAAATGATCTAATCGGGTCTCTGATTGCCCTATCATAGGAGGTTAATAGTGCATTTTACTCGCCATTTCATGGGCTTTGAGATGCCGCTTAGCCCAGTACGCTATCTGAAATAGGAGCGACGTAAATTTAGCAAACGTGATTGAATTTCGCTGAATTCTGATATTAAACAAAATATAAAATGATCAAATCGGGTCTCTGTTTGCCTTACCCTAGAAGTTTGATAGTGCATTTTACTCGCCATTCCACGCGCTTTAGGATGCCGCCTAGCACAGGACGCTATCTGAAATAGGAGCGACGTAAATTGAACAAATGTGATAGAATTTTGCTGAATTCTAAAATTAAACATAATGTAAAATGATCTAATCGGGTCTCTGTTCGCGCTACCCTAGACGTTTAATAGTGCATTTCACTCGTCATTTCATGCGCTTTGAGATGCCGCTTAGCCAAATACGCTGTCTGAAATAGGAGCAACGTAAATTGAACACATGTGATAGAATTTCGCTGAATTCTTATATTAACCATAATGTAAAATGATCTAATCGGGTCTCTGATTGCCCTATCATACAGGGTTAATTGTGCATTTTACTCGCCTTTCCACGCGCTTTAAGATGCCCCATAGCCAAGTACACTATCTGGTATAGGAGCGACGTAAATTGTACAAATGTGATAGAATTTCGCTGAATTCTTAAATTAACCATAATATAAAATTATCTAATCGGGTCTCTGTTTACCCTACCGTTGAAGTTTAATAGTGCATTTTACTCGCCATTTCATGCGCTTTGAGATGCCGCTTGGCCCAATACGCTATCTGAAATAGGAGCGACGTAAATTGAACAAATGTGATAGAATTTCGCTGAATTATTATATTAACCATA
This sequence comes from Macropis europaea, assembly GCA_916610135.2. Lineage (NCBI taxonomy): Eukaryota > Metazoa > Arthropoda > Insecta > Hymenoptera > Melittidae > Macropis > Macropis europaea. The sequence goes on from CAKAJE020001886.1 coordinate 3,511, forward strand.
ATGTAAAATGATCTAATCGTGTCTGTGTTCGCCCCACCCTAGAAGTTGAATAGTGTATTTCACTCGACATTCCACGCGCTTTAGGATGCCGCCTAGCCCAGTAGGCTATCTGAAATAGGAGCGACGTCAATTGAACAAATGTGATAGAATTCCGCTGAATTCTTAAATTAACCATAATATAAAATGATCTAATCGGGTCTCTGGTTGCCCTACCCTAGAAGTTTAATGGTGCATTTTACACTCCATTTCATGCGCTTTAAGATGCCGTCCAGCCGAGTACGCTATCTGAAATAGGAGCAACGTAAATTGAACAAATGTGATAGAAATACGCTGAATTCTTATATTAACCGTAATATAAATGATCTAATCGGGTCTCTGTTTGCCTTACCTTAGAAGTTTGATAGTGCATTTTACTCGCCATGTCATGCGCTTTAAGATGCCGTCTAGCCCAGTACGCTATCTGAAATAGGAGCAACGTAAATTGAACAAATGTGATAGAAATACGCTGAATTCTTATATTATCCAAAATATAAAATGATCCAATCGGGTCTCTGTTTGCCTATCCCTAGAAGTTTAAAAGTGAATTTTACTCGCTATTTAATGCGCTTTGAGATGCCGCTTAGCCCAATACGCTATCTGAAATAGGAGCGACGTAAATTGAACAAACGTGATAGAATTACGCTGAATTCTTATATTAACCGTAATATAAAATGATCTTATCGGGTCTCTGTTTGCCTTACCCTAGATGTTTAATAGTGCATTTTACTTGCCATTTCATGCGTTCTGAGATGCTGCTTAGCCCAATACGCTATCTGAAATAGGAGCGACGTAAATTGAACAAATGTGATAGAATTTCGCTGAATTCTTAAATTAACCATAATATAAAATGATCTAATCGGGTCTCTGTTTGCCCTACCCTAGAAGTATAATAGTGCATTCTACTCGACATTTCATGGACTTTCAGATGAAACCTAGCCCAATACGCTATCTGAAATAGGGGCGACGTAAATTGAGTAAATGTGATAAAATTTCGCTGAATTCTTATGTTAACCATAGTATAAGATGACCTAATCGGGTCTCTGATTGCCCTATCCTAGATGTTTAGTGGTGCATTTTACTCGACATTTCATGCGCTTTAAGATGCCGCTTAGCACAATACGCTATCTGAAATAGGAGCGACGTAAATTCAACAAATGTGATCGAATTACGCAGAATTCTTATATTAGCCATAATATAAAATGATCTAATCGGGTCTCTGATTGCATTACCCTAGAAGCTTAATAGGTCATTTTACTCGACATTTCATGCGCTCTAAGATGCCGCCTAGACCAATACGCTATCTGAAATAGGAGCGACATAAATTGAACAAATGTGATAGAATACCGCTGAATTCTTATGTTAACCATCATATAGAATGATCTAATCGGGTCTCTGATTGTCCTATCATAGAAGTTTAATAGTTCATTTTACTCGTCATTACATGCGCTTTAAGATGTCGCCTATCCCAATACGCTATCTGAAATAGGAGCGACGTAAATTGAACAAATGTGATAGAATACCGCTGAATTCTTAAATTAACCATAACATACAATGATCTAATCGTGTCTCTGTTTCCCCTACCCTAGAAGTTTAATAGTGCACTTTACTCGACATTTCGTGCGCTTTAAGATGCCGCGTAGCCCAATACGCTATCTGAAGTAGGAGCGACAGAAATTGAACAAACGCGATAGAATTACGCAGAATTCTTATGTTAACCATAATATAGAATGATCTAACCGGGTCTCCAATTGCCCTATCATAGAAGTCTAGTAGTACATTTTACTCGTCATTTCATGCGCTTTAAGGTGCCGCTTAGCCCAATACGCTATCTGAAATAGGAGCGACGTAAATTGGACAAATGTGATAGAATTTCGCTGAATTCTTATATTAACCATAATATAAAATGATATAATCGGGTTTCTGGTTGCCGTATCATAGAAGTTTAATGGTGCATTTTACTCGACATTTCATGCGCTTTAAGATACCACCTAGCCCAATACGCTATCTGAAATAGGGGCGACGTAAATTGACAAATGTGATAAAATTACGTTGAATTCTTAGATTAACAATAATATAAAATGATCTAATCGGGTCTCTGATTGCCCTATCATAGAAGTTTAATAATGCATTTTACTCGTCATTTCATGCGCTGTAAGGTGCCGCCTAGCTCCATACGCTATCTGAAATAGGTGCGACGTAAATTGAACAAATGTGATAGAATTTCGCTCAATTCTTATATTAACCATAATATAAGATGACCTAATCGGGCGTCTCATTGCCCTATCCGAGAAGTTTAGTAGTGCATTTTACTCGACATTTCATGCGCTTTAAGATGCCGCCTAGTCCAATACGCTATCTGAAATTGGAGCTACGTAAATTGAACAAACGTGATAGAATTACGCAGAATTCTTATATTAACCATAATATAATACGATCTAATCGGGTCTCTGATCGCCCTACAATAGAAGTTTAATAGTGCATTTTACTCGTCATTTCATGCGCTTTGAGATGCCGCTTAGCCGAATACGCTATCTGAAATAGGAGCGACGTAAATTGAACAAATGTGATAGAATTTCGCTGAATTATTATATTAACCATAATGTAAAATGATCTAATCGTGTCTGTGTTCGCCCCACCCTAGAAGTTGAATAGTGTATTTCACTCGACATTCCACGCGCTTTAGGATGCCGCCTAGCCCAGTAGGCTATCTGAAATAGGAGCGACGTCAATTGAACAAATGTGATAGAATTCCGCTGAATTCTTAAATTAACCATAATATAAAATGATCTAATCGGGTCTCTGGTTGCCCTACCCTAGAAGTTTAATGGTGCATTTTACACTCCATTTCATGCGCTTTAAGATGCCGTCCAGCCGAGTACGCTATCTGAAGTAGGAGCAACGTAAATTGAACAAATGTGAAAGAAATACGCTGAATTCTTATATTAACCGTAATATAAAATGATCTAATCGGGTCTCTGTTTGCCTTACCTTAGAAGTTTAATGGTGCATTTTACTCGACATTTCATGCGCTTTAAGATACCACCTAGCCCAATACGCTATCTGAAATAGGGGCGACGTAAATTGAACAAATGTGATAAAATTACGTTGAATTCTTATATTAACAATAATATAAAATGATCTAATCGGGTCTCTGATTGCCCTATCATAGAAGTTTAATAATGCATTTTACTCGTCATTTCATGCGCTGTAAGGTGCCGCCTAGCCCCATACGCTATCTGAAATAGGTGCGACGTAAATTGAACAAATGTGATAGAATTTCGCTCAATTCTTATATTAACCATAATATAAGATGACCTAATCGGGCGTCTCATTGCCCTATCCGAGAAGTTTAGTAGTGCATTTTACTCGACATTTCATGCGCTTTAAGATGCCGCCTAGTCCAATACGCTATCTGAAATTGGAGCTACATAAATTGAACAAACGTGATAGAATTACGCAGAATTCTTATATTAACCATAATATAATACGATCTATTCGGGTCTCTGATTGCCCTATCATAGAAGTTTAATAGTGCATTTTACTCGTCATTTCATGCGCTTTGAGATGCCGCTTAGCCGAATACGCTATCTGAAATAGAAGCGACGTAAATTGAACAAATGTGATAGAATTTCGCTGAATTCTTAAATTAACCATAATATAAAATGATCTAATCGGGTCTCTGATGGCCCTATCATAGAAGGTCAATAGTGCATTTTACTCGGCATTCCACGCGCTTTAACATGCCGCTCGGCCGAATACGCTATCTGAAATAGGAGCGACGTAAATTGAACAAATGTGGTAGAATTACGCTGAGTTCTTATATTATCCGTAATATAAGATGATCTAATCGGATCTCTGCTTTCCTTACCCAAGAAGTTTCATAGTGTATTTTACTCGACATTTCATGCGCTTTGAGATGCCGCTTAGCCCAATACGCTCTCTGAAATAGGAGCGACGTAAATTGAACAAATGTGACAGAATTTCGCTGAATTCTTAAATTAAACATAATGTAAAATGATCTAATCGGGTTTCTGATCGCGCTACCCTAGACGATTAATAGTGCATTTCACTCGTCATTTCATGCGCTTTGAGATGCCGCATAGCCAAATACGCTGTCTAAAATAGGAGCAACGTAAATTGAACACATGTGATAGAATTTCGCTGAATTCTTAAATTAACCATAATATAAAATGATCTAATCGGGTCTCTGATTGCCCTATCATAGAAGGTTAATAGTGCATTTTACTCGCCATTTCATGGGCTTTGAGATGCCGCTTAGCCCAGTAAGCTATCTGAAATAGGAGCGACGTAAATTTAGCAAACGTGATTGAATTTCGCTGAATTCTGATATTAAACAAAATATAAAATGATCAAATCGGGTCTCTGTTTGCCTTACCCTACAAGTTTGATAGTGCATTTTACTCGCCATTCCACGCGCTTTAGGATGCCGCCTAGCACAGGACGCTATCTGAAATAGGAGCGACGTAAATTGAACAAATGTGATAGAATTTTGCTGAATTCTAAAATTAAACATAATGTAAAATGATCTAATCGGGTCTCTGTTCGCGCTACCCTAGACGTTTAATAGTGCATTTCACTCGTCATTTCATGCGCTTTGAGATGCCGCTTAGCCAAATACGCTGTCTGAAATAGGAGCAACGTAAATTGAACACATGTGATAGAATTTCGCTGAATTCTTATATTAACCATAATGTAAAATGATCTAATCGGGTCTCTGTTCGCCCCACCCTTGAAGTTTAATAGTGCATTTCACTCGACATTTCATGCGCTTTGAGATGCCGCTCAGCCCACTACGCTATCTGAGATAGGAGCGACGTAAATTGAACAAATGTGATAGAATTACGCTGAATTCTTATATTAACCTTAATATAAAATGATCTAATCGGGTCTCTCTTTGCCTTACCCCAGAAGTTTAATAGTCCATTTCACTCCTCATTTCATGCGCTTTGAGATGCCGCTTAGCCCAATACGCTATCTGAAATAGGAGCAACGTAAATTGAACACATGTGATAGAAATTCGCTGAATTCTTATATTAACCATATTGTAAAATGATCTAATCGGGTCTCTGTCGCCCCTCCCTAGAAGTTTGATAGTGCATTTCACTCGCCATTCCACGCGCTTTAGGATGCCGCCTATCCCAGTAGGCTATCTGAAATAGGAGCTACGTAAATTCAACAAATGTGATAGAATAACGCTGAATTCGTATATTAACCGTAATATAAAATGGAATTTCGGTGAATTCTTAAATTTACCATAATATAAAATGATCTAATCGGGTCTCTGTTTGCCTTACCCTAGAAGTTTAATAGTGCATTTTACTTGCCATTTCATGCACTTTGAGATGCCGCTTATCCCAATACGCTATCTGAAATAGGAGCGACGTAAATTGAACAAATGTGATAGAATTGCGCTGCATTCTTATATTAACTGTTATATAAAATGATCTAATCGGGTCTCTGTTTGCCTTACCCTAGAAGTATAATAGTGCATTTTACTCGCCATTTCATGCTCTTTGAGATGCCGCTTAGCACAATACGCTATCTGATATAGGAGCGACGTAAATCGAACAAATGTGATAGAATTTCGCTGAATTCTTATATTAACCATAATATAAAATGATATAATCGGGTTTCTGGTTGCCGTATCATAGAAGTTTAATGGTGCATTTTACTCGACATTTCATGCGCTTTAAGATACCACCTAGCCCAATACGCTATCTGAAATAGGGGCGACGTAAATTGACAAATGTGATAAAATTACGTTGAATTCTCAGATTAACAATAATATAAAATGATCTAATCGGGTCTCTGATTGCCCTATCATAGAAGTTTAATAATGCATTTTACTCGTCATTTCATGCGCTGTAAGGTGCCGCCTAGCCCCATTCGCTATCTGAAATAGGTGCGACGTAAATTGAACAAATGTGATAGAATTTCGCTCAATTCTTATATTAACCATAATATAAGATGACCTAATCGGGCGTCTCATTGCCCTATCCGAGAAGTTCAGTAGTGCATTTTACTCGACATTTCATGCGCTTTAAGATGCCGCCTAGTCCAATACGCTATCTGAAATTGGAGCTACGTAAATTGAACAAACGTGATAGAATTACGCAGAATTCTTATATTATCCATAATATAATACGATCTAATCGGGTCTCTGATCGCCCTACAATAGAAGTTTAATAGTGCATTTTACTCGTCATTTCATGCGCTTTGAGATGCCGCTTAGCCGAATACGCTATCTGAAATAGGAGCGACGTAAATTGAACAAATGTGATAGAAATACGCTGAATTATTATATTAACCATAATGTAAAATGATCTAATCGTGTCTGTGTTCGCCCCACCCTAGAAGTTGAATAGTGTATTTCACTCGACATTCCACGCGCTTTAGGATGCCGCCTAGCCCAGTAGGCTATCTGAAATAGGAGCGACGTCAATTGAACAAATGTGATAGAATTCCGCTGAATTCTTAAATTAACCATAATATAAAATGATCTAATCGGGTCTCTGGTTGCCCTACCCTAGAAGTTTAATGGTGCATTTTACACTCCATTTCATGCGCTTTAAGATGCAGTCCAGCCGAGGACGCTATCTGAAATAGGAGCAACGTAAATTGAACAAATGTGATAGAAATACGCTGAATTCTTATATTAACCGTAATATAAAATGATCTAATCGGGTCTCTGTTTGCCTTACCTTAGAAGTTTGATAGTGCATTTTACTCGCCATGTCATGCGCTTTAAGATGCCGTCTAGCCCAGTACGCTATCTGAAATAGGAGCAACGTAAATTGAACAAATGTGATAGAAATACGCTGAATTCTTATATTATCCAAAATATAAAATGATCTAATCGGGTCTCTGTTTGCCTATCCCTAGAAGTTTAAAAGTGAATTTTACTCGCTATTTAATGCGCTTTGAGATGCCGCTTAGCCCAATACGCTATCTGAAATAGGAGCGACGTAAATTGAACAAACGTGATAGAAATACGCTGAATTCTTATATTAACCGTAATATAAAATGATCTTATCGGGTCTCTGTTTGCCTTACCCTAGAAGTTTAATAGTGCATTTTACTTGCCATTTCATGCGTTTTGAGATGCTGCTTAGCCCAATACGCTATCTGAAATAGGAGCGACGTAGATTGAACAAATGTGATAGAATTACGCTGAATTCTTATATTAACCGTAATATAAAATGATCTAATCGGGTCTCTGTTTGCCTTACCTTAGAAGTTTGATAGTGCATTTTACTCGCCATGTCATGCGCTTTAAGATGCCGTCTAGCCCAGTACGCTATCTGAAATAGGAGCAACGTAAATTGAACAAATGTGATAGAAATACGCTGAATTCTTATATTAACCGTAATATAAAATGATCTTATCGGGTCTCTGTTTGCCTTACCCTAGAAGTTTAATAGTGCAATTTACTCGCCATTTCATGCGCTTTGAGATGCCGCTTAGCCCAATACGCTATCTGAAATAGGAGCGACGTAAATTGAACAAATGTGATAGAATTTCGCTGAATTCTTAAATTAACCATAATATAAAATTATCTAATCGGGTCTCTGTTTGCCCTACCGTTGAAGTTAAATAGTGCATTTTACTCGCCATTTCATGCGCTTTGAGATGCCGCTTGGCCCAATACGGTATCTGAAATAGGAGCGGCGTAGATTGAACAAATGTGATAGAATTACGCTGAAATCTTATATTAATCATAACGAAAAATGAACTAATCGGGTCTCTGTTTGCCCTACCCTAGAAGTTTAATAGTGCAATTTACTCGCCATTTCATGCGCTTTGAGATGCCGCATAGCCCAATACGCTATCTGAAATAGGAGCGACGTAAATTGAGCAAATGTGATAGAATTTCGCTGAATTCTTAAATTAACCATAATATAAAATGATCTAATCGGGTCTCTGTTTGCCCTACCGTAGAAGTTTAATAGTGCATTTTACTGGCCATTTCATGCGCTTTGAGATGCTGCTTGGCCCAGTACGCTATCTGAAATAGGAGCGACGTAGATTGAACAAATGTGATAGAATTTCGCTGAATTCTTAAATTAACCGTAATATAAAATGATCTTATCGGGTCTCTGTTTGCCCTAACATAGAAGTTTAGTAGTGCATTTTACTCGTCATTTCATGCGCTATAAGGTGCCGCTTAGCCCAATACGCTATCTGAAATAGGAGCGGCGTAAATTGAACAAATGTGATAGAATTTCGCTGAATTCTTATATTAACCATAATGTAAAATGATCTAATCGGGTCTCTGTTCGCCCTACCGAATAAGTTTAATAGTGCATTCCACTCGTCATTTCATGCGCTTTGAGATGCCGCATAGCACAGTGCGCTATCTGAAATGGGAGCGACGACAATTGAACAAATGTGATAGAATTCCGCTGAATTCTTAAATTAACCATAATATAAAATGATCTAATCGGGCCTCTCGTTGCCCTACCCTAGAAGTTTAATGGTGCATTTTACACTCCATTTCATGCGCTTTAAGATGCCGTCCAGCCGAGTACGCTATCTGAAATAGGAGCAACGTAAATTGAACAAATGTGATAGAAATACGCTGAATTCTTATATTAACCGTAATATAAAATGATCTTATCGGGTCTCTGTTTGCCTTACCCTAGAAGTTTAATAGTGCATTTTACTTGCCATTTCATGCGTTTTGGGATGCTGCTTAGCCCAATACGCTATCTGAAATAGGAGCGTCGTAAATTGAACAAATGTGATAGTATTACGCTGAATTCTTATATTAACCATAATGTAAAATGATCTGACCGGGTCTCTGTTTGCCCTACCCTAGAAGTTTAATAGTGCAATTTACTCGCCATTTCATGCGCTTTGAGATGCCGCTTAGCACAATACGCTATCTGAAATAGGAGCGTCGTAAATTGAACAAATGTGACAGAGTTACGCAGAATTCTTATATTAACCATAATATAAAATGATCTAATCGTGTCTCTGATTGCCCTATCATAGAAGGTTAGGCGTGCATTTTACTCGTCATTTCATGCGCTTTAAGGTGCCGCCCAGCCCAATACATTATGTAAAATAGGAGCGACATACATTGAACAAATGTGATAGAATTACGCAGAATTCTTATATTAAACGAAATATAAAATGATCTAATCGGGTCTCTGTTTGCCCTACCCTAGAAGTTTAATAGTGCAATTTACTCGCCATTTCATGCGCTTTGAGATGCCGCTTAGCCCAATACGCTATGTGAAATAGGAGCGACGTAAATTGAACAAATGTGATAGAATTTCGCTGAATTCTTAAATTAACCATAATATAAAATTATCTAATCGGGTCTCTGTTTGCCCTACCGTTGAAGTTAAATAGTGCATTTTACTCGCCATTTCATGCGCTTTGAGATGCCGCTTGGCCCAATACGGTATCTGAAATAGGAGCGACGTAGATTGAACAAATGTGATAGAATTACGCTGAAATCTTATATTAACCATAACGAAAAATGAACTAATCGGGTCTCTGTTTGCCCTACCCTAGAAGTTTAATAGTGCAATTTACTCGCCATTTCATGCGATTTGAGAAGCCGCTTAGCCCAATACGCTATCTGAAATAGGAGCGACGTAAATTGAGCAAATGTGATAGAATTTCGCTGAATTCTTAAATTAACCATAACATAAAATTATCTAATCGGGTCTCTGTTCGCCCGAACGTTGAAGTTTAATAGTGCATTTTACTCGACATTTCATGCGCTTTGAGATGCCGCTTGGCCCAATACGGTATCTGAAATAGGAGCGACGTAGATTGAACAAATGTGATAGAATTACGCTGAAATCTTATATTAACCATAACGAAAAATGAACTAATCGGGTCTCTGTTTGCCCTACCCTAGAAGTTTAATAGTGCAATTTACTCGCCATTTCATGCGCTTTGAGATGCCGCTTAGCCCAATACGCTATCTGAAATAGGAGCGACGTAAATTGAGCAAACGTGATAGAATTTCGCTGAATTCATAAATTAACCATAATATAAAATGATCTAATCGGGTCTCTGTTTGCCCTACCGTAGAAGTTTAATAGTGCATTTTACTCGCCATTTCATGCGCTTTGAGATGCTGCTTGGCCCAGTACGCTATCTGAAATAGGAGCGACGTAGATTGAACAAATGTGATAGAATTTCGCTGAATTCTTAAATTAACCATAATATAAAATTATCTAATCGGGTCTCTGTTTGCCTGACCGTTGAAGTTTAATAGTGCATTTTACTCGCCATTTCATGCGCTTTGAGATGCCGCTTGGCCCAATACGGTATCTGAAATAGGAGCGACGTAAATTGAACAAATGTGATAGAAATACGCTGAATTCTTATATTAACCGTAATATAAAATGATCTTATCGGGTCTCTGTTTGCCCTATCATAGAAGTTTAGTAGTGCATTTTACTCGTCATTTCATGCGCTTTAAGGTGCCGCTTAGCCCAATACGCTATCTGAAATAGGAGCGGCGTAAATTGAACAAATGTGATAGAATTTCGCTGAATTCTTATATTAACCATAATGTAAAATGATCTAATCGGGTCTCTGTTCGCCCTACCGAATAAGTTTAATAGTGCATTCCACTCGTCATTTCATGCGCTTTGAGATGCCGCATAGCACAGTGCGCTATCTGAAATGGGAGCGACGACAATTGAACAAATGTGATAGAATTCCGCTGAATTCTTAAATTAACCATAATATAAAATGATCTAATCGGGCCTCTCGTTGCCCTACCCTAGAAGTTTAATGGTGCATTTTACACTCCATTTCATGCGCTTTAAGATGCCGTCCAGCCGAGTACGCTATCTGAAATAGGAGCAACGTAAATTGAACAAATGTGATAGAAATACGCTGAATTCTTATATTAACCGTAATATAAAATGATCTTATCGGGTCTCTGTTTGCCTTACCCTAGAAGTTTAATAGTGCATTTTACTTGCCATTTCATGCGTTTTGAGATGCTGCTTAGCCCAATACGCTATCTGAAATAGGAGCGTCGTAAATTGAACAAATGTGATAGTATTACGCTGAATTCTTATATTAACCATAATGTAAAATGATCTAACCGGGTCTCTGTTTGCCCTACCCTAGAAGTTTAATAGTGCAATTTACTCGCCATTTCATGCGCTTTGAGATGCCGCTTAGCCCAATACGCTATCTGAAATAGGAGCGTCGTAAATTGAACAAATGTGACAGAGTTACGCAGAATTCTTATATTAACCATAATATAAAATGATCTAATCGTGTCTCTGATTGCCCTATCATAGAAGGTTAGGCGTGCATTTTACTCGTCATTTCATGCGCTTTAAGGTGCCGCCCAGCCCAATACATTATGTAAAATAGGAGCGACATACATTGAACAAATGTGATAGAATTACGCAGAATTCTTATATTAACCATAATATAAAATGATCTAATCGGGTCTCTGTTTGCCCTACCCTAGAAGTTTAATAGTGCATTTTGTTCGTCATATCATGCTCTTTCATGTGCCGCTTAGCCCAGTACGCTATCTGAAATAGGAGCGACGTAAATTGAACAAATGTGATAGAATTTCGCTGAATTCTTATATTAAACGAAATATAAAATGATCTAATCGGGTCTCTGTTTGCCCTACCCTAGAAGTTTAATAGTGCAATTTACTCGCCATTTCATGCGCTTTGAGATGCCGCTTAGCCCAATACGCTATGTGAAATAGGAGCGACGTAAATTGAACAAATGTGATAGAATTTCGCTGAATTCTTAAATTAACCATAATATAAAATTATCTAATCGGGTCTCTGTTTGCCCTACCGTTGAAGTTAAATAGTGCATTTTACTCGCCATTTCATGCGCTTTGAGATGCCGCTTGGCCCAATACGGTATCTGAAATAGGAGCGACGTAGATTGAACAAATGTGATAGAATTACGCTGAAATCTTATATTAACCATAACGAAAAATGAACTAATCGGGTCTCTGTTTGCCCTACCCTAGAAGTTTAATAGTGCAATTTACTCGCCATTTCATGCGATTTGAGAAGCCGCTTAGCCCAATACGCTATCTGAAATAGGAGCGACGTAAATTGAGCAAATGTGATAGAATTTCGCTGAATTCTTAAATTAACCATAATATAAAATGATCTAATCGGGTCTCTGTTTGCCCTACCGTAGAAGTTTAATAGTGCATTTTACTCGCCATTTCATGCGCTTTGAGATGCTGCTTGGCCCAGTACGCTATCTGAAATAGGAGCGACGTAGATTGAACAAATGTGATAGAATTTCGCTGAATTCTTAAATTAACCATAACATAAAATTATCTAATCGGGTCTCTGTTCGCCCGAACGTTGAAGTTTAATAGTGCATTTTACTCGACATTTCATGCGCTTTGAGATGCCGCTTGGCCCAATACGGTATCTGAAATAGGAGCGACGTAGATTGAACAAATGTGATAGAATTACGCTGAAATCTTATATTAACCATAACGTAAAATGAACTAATCGGGTCTCTGTTTGCCCTACCCTAGAAGTTTAATAGTGCAATTTACTCGCCATTTCATGCGCTTTGAGATACCGCTTAGCCCAATACGCTATCTGAAATAGGAGCGACGTAAATTGAACAAATGTGATAGAATTTCGCTGAATTCTTAAATTAACCATACTATAAAATTATCTAATCGGGTCTCTGTTTGCCCTACCGTTGAAGTTAAATAGTGCATTTTACTCGCCATTTCATGCGCTTTGAGATGCCGCTTGGCCCAATACGGTATCTGAAATAGGAGCGACGTAGATTGAACAAATGTGATAGAATTACGCTGAAATCTTATATTAACCATAACGAAAAATGAACTAATCGGGTCTCTGTTTGCCCTACCCTAGAAGTTTAATAGTGCAATTTACTCGACATTTCATGCGCTTTGAGATGCCGCTTAGCCCAATACGCTATCTGAAATAGGAGCGACGTAGATTGAACAAATGTGATAGAATTTCGCTGAATTCTTAAATTAACCATAATATAAAATTATCTAATCGGGTCTCTGTTTGCCTGACCGTTGAAGTTTAATAGTGCATTTTACTCGCCATTTCATGCGCTTTGAGATGCCGCTTGGCCCAATACGGTATCTGAAATAGGAGCGACGTAAATTGAACAAATGTGATAGAAATACGCTGAATTCTTATATTAACCGTAATATAAAATGATCTTATCGGGTCTCTGTTTGCCCTATCATAGAAGTTTAGTAGTGCATTTTACTCGTCATTTCATGCGCTTTAAGGTGCCGCTTAGCCCAATACGCTATCTGAAATAGGAGCGGCGTAAATTGAACAAATGTGATAGAATTTCGCTGAATTCTTATATTAACCATAATGTAAAATGATCTAATCGGGTCTCTGTTCGCCCTACCGAATAAGTTTAATAGTGCATTCCACTCGTCATTTCATGCGCTTTGAGATGCCGCATAGCACAGTGCGCTATCTGAAATGGGAGCGACGACAATTGAACAAATGTGATAGAATTCCGCTGAATTCTTAAATTAACCATAATATAAAATGATCTAATCGGGCCTCTCGTTGCCCTACCCTAGAAGTTTAATGGTGCATTTTACACTCCATTTCATGCGCTTTAAGATGCCGTCCAGCCGAGTACGCTATCTGAAATAGGAGCAACGTAAATTGAACAAATGTGATAGAAATACGCTGAATTCTTATATTAACCGTAATATAAAATGATCTTATCGGGTCTCTGTTTGCCCTACCATAGAAGTTTAGTAGTGCATTTTACTCGTCATTTCATGCGCTTTAAGGTGCCGCTTAGCCCAATACGCTATCTGAAATAGGAGCGACGTAGATTGAATAAATGTGATAGTATTACGCTGAATTCTTATATTAACCATAATGTAAAATGATCTAATCGGGTCTCTGTTTGCCCTACCCTAGAAGTTTAATAGTGCAATTTACTCGCCATTTCATGCGCTTTGAGATGCCGCTTAGCCCAATACGCTATCTGAAATAGGAGCGGCGTAAATTGAACAAATGTGATAGAATTTCGCAGAATTCTTATATTAAACAAAATATAAAATGATCTAAACGGGTCTCTGTTTGCCCTACCCTAGAAGTTTAATAGTGCAATTTACTCGCCATTTCATGCGCTTTGAGATGCCGCTTAGCCCAATACGCTATGTGAAATAGGAGCGACGTAAATTGAACAAATGTGATAGAATTTCGCTGAATTCTTAAATTAACCATAATATAAAATTATCTAATCGGGTCTCTGTTTGCCTTACCTTAGAAGTTTGATAGTGGATTTTACTCGCCATTTCATGCGCTTTGAGATGCCGCATAGCACAGTGCGCTATCTGAAATAGGAGCGACGTCAATTGAACAAATGTGATAGAATTCCGCTGAATTCTTAAATTAACCATAATATAAAATGATCTAATCGGGCCTCTCGTTGCCCTACCCTAGAAGTTTAATGGTGCATTTTACACTGCATTTCATGCGCTTTAAGATGCCGTCCAGCCGAGTACGCTATCTGAAATAGGAGCAACGTAAATTGAACAAATGTGATAGAAATACGCTGAATTCTTATATTAACCGTAATATAAAATGATCTTATCGGGTCTCTGTTTGCCTTACCCTAGAAGTTTAATAGTGCATTTTACTTGCCATTTCATGCGTTTTGAGATGCTGCTTAGCCCAATACGCTATCTGAAATAGGAGCGTCGTAAATTGAACAAATGTGATAGTATTACGCTGAATTCTTATATTAAACAAAATATAAAATGATCTAATCGGGTCTCTGTTTGCCCTACCCTAGAAGTTTAATAGTGCAATTTACTCGCCATTTCATGCGCTTTGAGATGCCGCTTAGCCCAATACGCTATGTGAAATGGGAGCGACGTAAATTGAACAAATGTGATAGAATTTCGCTGAATTCTTAAATTAACCATAATATAAAATTATCTAATCGGGTCTCTGTTTGCCGTACCGTTGAAGTTAAATAGTGCATTTTACTCGCCATTTCATGCGCTTTGAGATGCCGCTTGGCCCAATACGGTATCTGAAATAGGAGCGACGTAGATTGAACAAATGTTATAGAATTACGCTGAAATCTTATATTAACCATAACGAAAAATGAAATAATCGGGTCTCTGTTTGCCCTACCCTAGAAGTTTAATAGTGCAATTTACTCGCCATTTCATGCGATTTGAGAAGCCGCTTAGCCCAATACGCTATCTGAAATAGGAGCGACGTAAATTGAGCAAATGTGATAGAATTTCGCTGAATTCTTAAATTAACCATAATATAAAATGATCTAATCGGGTCTCTGTTTGCCCTACCGTAGAAGTTTAATAGTGCATTTTACTGGCCATTTCATGCGCTTTGAGATGCTGCTTGGCCCAGTACGCTATCTGAAATAGGAGCGACGTAGATTGAACAAATGTGATAGAATTTCGCTGAATTCTTAAATTAACCATAACATAAAATTATCTAATCGGGTCTCTGTTTGCCCGAACGTTGAAGTTTAATAGTGCATTTTACTCGACATTTCATGCGCTTTGAGATGCGGCTTGGCCCAATACGGTATCTGAAATAGGAGCGACGTAGATTGAACAAATGTGATAGAATTACGCTGAAATCTTATATTAACCATAACGTAAAATGAACTAATCGGGTCTCTGTTTGCCCTACCCTAGAAGTTTAATAGTGCAATTTACTCGCGATTTCATGCGCTTTGAGATACCGCTTAGTCCAATACGCTATCTGAAATAGGAGCGACGTAAATTGAACAAATGTGATAGAATTTCGCTGAATTCTTAAATTAACCATACTATAAAATTATCTAATCGGGTCTCTGTTTGCCCTACCGTTGAAGTTAAATAGTGCATTCTACTCGCCATTTCATGCGCTTTGAGATGCCGCTTGGCCCAATACGGTATCTGAAATAGGAGCGACGTAGATTGAACAAATGTGATAGAATTACGCTGAAATCTTATATTAACCATAACGAAAAATGAAATAATCGGGTCTCTGTTTGCCCTACCCTAGAAGTTTAATAGTGCAATTTACTCGCCATTTCATGCGATTTGAGAAGCCGCTTAGCCCAATACGCTATCTGAAATAGGAGCGACGTAAATTGAGCAAATGTGATAGAATTTCGCTGAATTCTTAAATTAACCATAATATAAAATGATCTAATCGGGTCTCTGTTTGCCCTACCGTAGAAGTTTAATAGTGCATTTTACTCGCCATTTCATGCGCTTTGAGATGCTGCTTGGCCCAGTACGCTATCTGAAATAGGAGCGACGTAGATTGAACAAATGTGATAGAATTTCGCTGAATTCTTAAATTAACCATAACATAAAATTATCTAATCGGGTCTCTGTTTGCCCGAACGTTGAAGTTTAATAGTGCATTTTACTCGACATTTCGTGCGCTTTGAGATGCCGCTTGGCCCAATACGGTATCTGAAATAGGAGCGACGTAGATTGAACAAATGTGATAGAATTACGCTGAAATCTTATATTAACCATAACGTAAAATGAACTAATCGGGTCTCTGTTTGCCCTACCCTAGAAGTTTAATAGTGCAATTTACTCGCGATTTCATGCGCTTTGAGATACCGCTTAGTCCAATACGCTATCTGAAATAGGAGCGACGTAAATTGAACAAATGTGATAGAATTTCGCTGAATTCTTAAATTAACCATACTATAAAATTAACTAATCGGGTCTCTGTTTGCCCTACCGTAGAAGTTTAATAGTGCATTTTACTCGCCATTTCATGCGCTTTGAGATGCTGCTTGGCCCAGTACGCTATCTGAAATAGGAGCGACGTAGATTGAACAAATGTGATAGAATTTCGCTGAATTCTTAAATTAACCATAATATAAAATTATCTAATCGGGTCTCTGTTTGCCTGACCGTTGAAGTTTAATAGTGCATTTTACTCGCCATTTCATGCGCTTTGAGATGCCGCTTGGCCCAATACGGTATCTGAAATAGGAGCGACGTAGATTGAACAAATGTGATAGAATTACGCTGAAATCTTATATTAACCATAACGTAAAATGAACTAATCGGGTCTCTGTTTGCCCTACCCTAGAAGTTTAATAGTGCAATTTACTCGCCATTTCATGCGCTTTGAGATACCGCTTAGCCCAATACGCTATCTGAAATAGGAGCGACGTAAATTGAACAAATGTGATAGAATTTCGCTGAATTCTTAAATTAACCATACTATAAAATTATCTAATCGGGTCTCTGTTTGCCCTACCGTTGAAGTTTAATAGTGCATTTTACTCGCCGTTTCATGCGCTTTGTGGTGCCGCTTGGCCCAATACGGTATCTGAAATAGGAGCGACGTAGATTGAACAAATGTAATAGAATTCCGCTGAATTCTTAAATTAACCATAATATAAAATGATCTAATCGGGCCTCTGGTTGCCCTACCCTAGAAGTTTAATGGTGCATTTTGCACTCCATTTCATGCGCTTTAAGATGCCGTCCAGCCGAGTACGCTATCTGAAATAGGAGCAACGTAAATTGAACAAATGTGATAGAAATACGCTGAATTCTTATATTAATCGTAATATAAAATGATCTTATCGGGTCTCTGTTTGCCCTACCATAGAAGTTTAGCAGTGCATTTTACTCGTCATTTCATGCGCTTTAAGGTGCCGCTTAGCCCAATACGCTATCTGAAATAGGAGCGACGTAGATTGAATAAATGTGATAGTATTACGCTGAATTCTTATATTAACCATAATGTAAAATGATCTAATCGGGTCTCTGTTTGCCCTACCCTAGAAGTTTAATAGTGCAATTTACTCGCCATTTCATGCGCTTTGAGATGCCGCTTAGCCCAATACGCTATCTGAAATAGGAGCGGCGTAAATTGAACAAATGTGATAGAATTTCGCTGAATTCTTATATTAAACAAAATATAAAATGATCTAAACGGGTCTCTGTTTGCCCTACCCTAGAAGTTTAATAGTGCAATTTACTCGCCATTTCATGCGCTTTGAGTTGCCGCTTAGCCCAATACGCTATGTGAAATAGGAGCGACGTAAATTGAACAAATGTGATAGAATTTCGCTGAATTCTTAAATTAACCATAATATAAAATTATCTAATCGGGTCTCTGTTTGCCGTACCGTTGAAGTTAAATAGTGCATTTTACTCGCCATTTCATGCGCTTTGAGATGCCGCTTGGCCCAATACGGTATCTGAAATAGGAGCGACGTAGATTGAACAAATGTGATAGAATTACGCTGAAATCTTATATTAACCATAACGAAAAATGAAATAATCGGGTCTCTGTTTGCCCTACCCTAGAAGTTTAATAGTGCAATTTACTCGCCATTTCATGCGATTTGAGAAGCCGCTTAGCCCAATACGCTATCTGAAATAGGAGCGACGTAAATTGAGCAAATGTGATAGAATTTCGCTGAATTCTTAAATTAACCATAATATAAAATGATCTAATCGGGTCTCTGTTTGCCCTACCGTAGAAGTTTAATAGTGCATTTTCCTCGCCATTTCATGCGCTTTGAGATGCCGCATAGCACAGTGCCCTATCTGAAATAGGAGCGACGTCAATTGAACAAATGTGATAGAATTCCGCTGAATTCTTAAATTAACCATAATATAAAATGATCTAATCGGGCCTCTCGTTGCCCTACCCTCGAAGTTTAATGGTGCATTTTACACTCCATTTCATGCGCTTTAAGATGCCGTCCAGCCGAGTACGCTATCTGAAATAGGAGCAACGTAAATTGAACAAATGCGATAGAAATACGCTGAATTCTTATATTAACCGTAATATAAAATGATCTTATCGGGTCTCTGTTTGCCTTACCCTAGAAGTTTAATAGTGCATTTTACTTGCCATTTCATGCGTTTTGAGATGCTGCTTAGCCCAATACGCTATCTGAAATAGGAGCGACGTAAATTGAACAAATGTGATAGAATTTCGCTGAATTCTTAAATTAACCATAATAGAAAATGATCTAATCGGGTCTCTGTTTGCCCTACCCTAGAAGTTTAATAGTGCATTTTACTCGACATTTCATGCGCTTTAAGATGCCACCTAGCCCAATACGCTGTCTGAAATAGGGGCGACGTAAATTGAACAAATGTGATAGAATTACGCAGAATTCTTATATAAACCATAACATAATACGATCTATTCGGGTCTCTGATTGCCCCATCATAGAAGTTTAATAGTGCATTTTACTCGTCATTTCATGCGCTTTAAGGTGCCGTTTAGGCCAATACGCTATATGAAATAGGAGCGACGTAAGTTGAACAAATGTGATAGAATTTCGCTGAATCCTTAAATTAAACATAATATAAAATGATCTAATCGGGCCTTTGTTTGCACTACCCTAGAAGTATAATAGTGCATTTTACTCGACATTTCATGCAATTTAAGATGAAACCCAGCCCAATACGCTATGTGAAATAGGGGCGACGTAAATTGAACAAATGTGATAAAATTACGCAGAATTCTTATATTAACAATAATATAAAATGATCTATTCGGGTCTCTGATTGCCCTATCCGAGAAGTTTAGTAGTGCATTTTACTCGACATTTCATGCGCTTTAAGATGCCGCCCAGCCCTATACGCTATCTGAAATTGGAGCTACGGAAATTGAACGAACGTGATAGAATTACGCAGTATTCTTATATTAACCATAATATAATACGATCCATTCGGGTCTCTGATTGCTCTATCATAGAAGTTTAATAGTGCATTTTACTCGTCATTTCATGCGCTTTAAGATGCCACCTAGCCCAATTCGCTATCTGAAATAGGGGCGGCGTAAATTGAACAAATGTGATAAAATTTTGCTGAATTCTTATATTAACCATAATATAAGATGACATAATCGGGTCTCTGTTAGCCCTATCATAGAAGTTTGATAGTGCATTTTACTCGCCATTTCATGCGCTTTGAGATGCCGCATAGCACAGTGCGCTATCTGAAATAGGAGCGTCGTAAATTGAACAAATGTGATAGTATTTCGCTGAATTCTTATATTAAACAAAATATAAAATGATCTAATCGGGTCTCTGTTTGCCCTACCCTAGAAGTTTAGTAGTGCAATTTACTCGCCATTTCATGCGCTTTGAGATGCCGCTTAGCCCAATACGCTGTGTGAAATAGGAGCGACGTAAATTGAGCAAATGTGATAGAATTTCGCTGAATTCTTAAATTAACCATAATATAAAATGATCTAATCGGGTCTCTGTTTGCCCTACCGTAGAAGTTTAATAGTGCATTTTACTCGCCATTTCATGCGCTTTGAGATGCTGCTTGGCCCAGTACGCTATCTGAAATAGGAGCGACGTAGATTGAACAAATGTGATAGAATTTCGCTGAATTCTTAAATTAACCATAACATAAAATTATCTAATCGCGTCTCTGTTTGCCCGAACGTTGAAGTTTAATAGTGCATTTTACTCGACATTTCATGCGCTTTGAGATGCCGCTTGGCCCAATACGGTATCTGAAATAGGAGCGACGTAGATTGAACAAATGTGATAGAATTACGCTGAAATCTTATATTAACCATAACGTAAAATGAACTAATCGGGTCTCTGTTTGCCCTACCCTAGAAGTTTAATAGTGCAATTTACTCGCCATTTCATGCGCTTTGAGATACCGCTTAGCCCAATACGCTATCTGAAATAGGAGCGACGTAAATTGAACAAATGTGATAGAATTTCGCTGAATTCTTTTATTA
Source organism: Macropis europaea (assembly GCA_916610135.2). NCBI lineage: Eukaryota > Metazoa > Arthropoda > Insecta > Hymenoptera > Melittidae > Macropis > Macropis europaea. Next base: position 24,309 of record CAKAJE020001886.1, read on the forward strand.
ACCATAACGTAAAATTATCTAATCGGGTCTCTATTCGCCGTTGCCTAGAAGTTTAATAGTGCATTTTATTTGCCGTTTCATGCGCTTTGAGATGCCGCTTAGTCCAATACGCTATCTGAAATAGGAGCGACGTAAATTGAACAAATGTGATAGAATTTCCCTGAAATCTCATATTAAACAAAATATAAAATGATCTAATCGGGTCTCTGATTGCCCTATCATAGAAGTTTAGTAGTGCATTTTACTCGCCTTTCCACGCGCTTTAAGATGCCGCCTAGCCCAGTACGCTATCTGAAATTGGAGCGACGTAAGTTGAACAAATGTGATAGAATTACGCTGAATTCTTATATTAACCGTAATACAAAATGACCTAATCGGGTCTCTGATTGCCCTATCATAGAAGTTTAATAGTGCATTTACCTCGCCATTCCACGCGCTTTAAGATGCCGCCTTGCCCAGTACGCTATCTGATACAGGAACGACGTAAATTGAACAAATGTAATAGAATTTTGCTGAATTCTTAAATTAAACATAATATAAAATGATCTATTCGGGTCTCTGTTCGCCCTACCCTAGAAGTTTAATAGTGCATTTCACTCGTCATTTCATGCGCTTTGAGCTGCCGCTTAGCCGAATACGCTATCTGAAATAGGAGCGACGTAAATTGAACAAATGTGATAGAATTTTGCTGAATTCATAAATTAACCATAATATAAAATGATCTAATCGGGTCTCTGTTTGCCCTACCCTAGAAGTTTAATAGTGCATTTTGCTCGCCATTTCATGCGCTTTGAGATGCCGCTTAGCCCAAAACGCTATCTGAAATAGGAGCGACGTAAATTGAACAAGTGTGATAGAATTTCCCTGAATTCTTATATTAACCGTAATGTAAAATGATCCAATCGGGTCTCTGTTCGCCCTACCCTAGAAGTTTAATAGTGCAGTTCACTCGTCATTGCATGCGCTTTGTGATGTCGGTTAGCCCAATACGCTATCTGAAATAGGAGCGACGTAAATTGAACAAATGTGATAGAATTTCGCTGAATTCTTATATTAACCATAATATAAAATGACCTAATTTGGTCTCTGATGGCCGTATCCGAGAAGGTTAGTAGTGCAGTTTACTCGACATATCATGCGCTTTAAGATGCAGCATAGACCAATACGCTATCTGAAATAGGACCGACGTAAATTGAACAAATGTGATAGAATTACGCAGAATTCTTATATTAACCATAATTTAAAATAACCTAATCGGGCCTCTGATTGCCCCACCGGAGAAGTTTGGTAGTGCATGTTACTCGACATTTCATGCGCTTTAAGATGCCGCCTCGCCCAATACGCTATCTGAAGTTGGAGCGGCGTAAATTGAACAAATGTGATAGAATTTCGCTGAATTCTTATATTAACCATAATATAAAATGATCTAATCGGGTCTCTGTTTGCCCTACCCTAGAAGTGTAATAGTGCATTTTACGCGACATTTCATGCGCTTTAAGGTGCCGCTTATCCCAATGCGCTATCTGAAATAGGAGCGAGGTAAATTGAACAAATGTGATAGAATTTCGCTAAATTGTTATATTAACCATAATATAAGATGACCGAATCGTGTCTCCGATTGCCCTATCATAGAAGTTTAATAGTGCATTTTACTCGTCATTTCATGCGCTTTAAGATGCCGCCTAGCCCAATACGCTATCCGAAATTGGAGCTACGTAAATTGAACAAGTGTGATAAAGTCTCTCTTAATTCTTAAATTAACCATAATATAAAATGATCTGATCGGGTCTCTGACTACCCTATCATAGAAGCTTAATAGTTACTTTTTATCGTCATTTCATGCGCGTTATGTTGCCGCTTAGCCCAATATGCTATCTGAAATAGGAGCGACGTAAATTGAACAAATGTGATAGATTAACGCTGAAATCTTATATTAACCATAATATAAAATGATCTAATCGGGTCTCTGATTGCTCTATCATAGAAGCTTAATAGTGCATTTTGCTCGGCATTTCATGCGCTTTAAGGTGCCGACTAGCCTAAAACGCCATCTGAAGTTGGAGAGACGTAAATTGAACAAATGTGATACAATTTCACTGAATTCTTATATTAACCATAATATAAAATGATCTAATCGGGTCTCTGATTGCCCTATCATAGAAGTTGAATAGTGCACTCTGATCGGCATTTCATGCGCTTTAAGATGCCAGACAGCCCAATACGCTATCTGAAATTGGAGCTACGTAAATTAAACAAACATGATAGAATTGCGCAGAATTCTTATATTAACCATAATATAATATGATCTATTCGGGTCTCTGATGGCCCTATCATAGAAGTCTAATAGTGCATTTTACTCGTCATTTCATGTTCTTTAAGGTGCCGTCTAGCCCAATACGCAATCTGCAGTTGGAGCGACGTAAATTGAACAAGTGTGATAGAATTACGCAGAATTCTTATATTAACCATAATATAAGATGACTTAATCGTGTCTCTGATTGCCCTATCCGAGAAGTTTAGCAGTGCATTTTACTCGACATTTCATGCGCTTTAAGATCCCACCTCGCCCAATACGCTGTCTGAAATAGGAGCGACGTATTCAACAAATGTGATAGAATTTCGCTGAATTCTTATATTAACCAACATACAAAATGATCTAATCGGGTCTCTGATTGCCCTATCAAAGAAGTTTAGTAGTGCATTTTACTCGTGATTTCATGCGCTTTAAGGTGCCGCCTATCCCAATACGCTATCTGAACTTGGAGCTACGTGAATTGAACAAATGTGATAGAGTTACGACGAATTCTTAAATTAAATATAATATGAGATGATCTAATCGGGTCTCAGATTGACCAACCTACAAGTTTAGTACAGAATTTTCCTCGACATTGCATGCGCTTTAAGATGCCGCTTAGACCAATACGCTATCTGAAATAGGAGCGACGTGAATTGCACAAATGTGATAGAGTTACGATGAATTCTTAAATTAGCAATAACATAAGATGATCTAATCGGGACTCTGATTGCCCTATCCTAGAAGTTTAGTAGTGCATTTTACTCGTCATTTCATGCGCTTAAAGGTCCCGCCTAGCCCAATCCGCTACCTGAAATTGGAGCTACGTAAATTGAACAAATCTGATAGAGTTACGACGAATTCTTAAATTGACCATAATATAAGATGATCTAATCGGGTCACTGTTTGCCCTACCCTAGAAGGTTAATAGTGCATTTTACTCGACATTTCATGCGCTTTAACATGCCACCTAGCCCAATACTCTATCTGAAATATGGGCGAAGTAAATTGAACAAATGTGATTAAATTTCGCTGAATCCTTATATTAACCATAGTATAAGATGACCTAATCGGGTCTCTGATTGCCCTATCCGAGAAGTTTAGTAGTGCATTTTACACGACATTTCATGCGCTTCAAGATGCCGCCAAGCCCAATACGCTATCTGAAATTGGAGCTACGTAAATTGAACAAACGTGATAGAATTATGCAGAATTCTTATATTAATCAAAACATAAGATGACCTTGTCGGGTCTCTGATTGCCCTATCCTACAAGTTTAGTAGTGCATTTTACTCGACATTTCATGCGCTTTAAGATTCCGCTTAGCCCAATACGCTATCTGAAGTAAGAGCGACACAAATTGAACAAGCGTGATAGAATTACGCAGAATTCTTATATTAACCATAATATAGAATGATATAATCGGGTCTCTGATAGCCCTATCATAGAAGGTTAGTAGTGCATTTTACTCGCCATTCCACGCGCTTTAAGATGCCGCCTAGCCCAGTACGCTATCTGAAATAGGAGCGACGTAAATTGAACAAATGTGATAGAATTACGCAGAATTCTTATATGAACCATAATATAAAATGATCTAATCGGGTCTCTGTTTGCCCTACCCTAGAAGTTCAATAGTACATTTCACTCGCCATATCAGGCTCTTTGAGATGCCGCTTAGCCCAAAACGCTATATGAAATAGGAGCGACGTGAATTAAACAAATGTGACAGAATTTCGTTGAATTCTTATATTAACCAAAATATAAAATGATGTAATCGGGTCTGTGATTACCCTATCCTAGATGTTTCGTAGTGCATTTTACTCAACATTTCATGCGCTTTAAGATGCCGCCTCGCCAAATACGCTATCTGAAATAGGAGCGACGTAAATTCAACAAATGTGACAGAATTACGCAGAATACTTATCTTAACCATAACTTAAAATGATCTTATCGGGTCTCTGGTTGCCCTATCATAGAAGTTTAATAGTGCATTTTACTCGACATTTCATGCGCTTTTAGATGCCGCTTAGCCCAATACGATATCTGAAATAGGAGCGTCGTAAATTGAACAAATGTGATAGTCTCGCTGAATTCGTATGTTAACAATAATATAAAATGATCTAATCGAGTCTCCGATTGCCCTATCATAGAAGTTTAATAGTGCATTTTACTCGCCATTTCATGCGCTTTAAGGTGCCGCTTAGCCCAGTACGCTATGTGAAATAGGAGCGACGTAAATTGAACAAATTTGATAGAATTTGGCTGAATTCTTATAATAATCGTAATATAAGATGACCTAATCGGGTCTCTGATTGCCCTATCCAAGAAGGTTAGTGGTGCATTTTACTCGACATTTCATGCGCTTTAAGATGCCGCCTAGCCCAATAAGTTATCAGAAATAGGAGCGACGTAAATTGAACAAATTTGATAGAATTTGGCTGAATTCTTATAATAATCGTAATATAAGATGATCTAATCGGGACTCTGATTGCCCTATCCTAGAAGTTTAGTAGTGCATTTTACTCGTCATTTCATGCGCTTAAAGGTCCCGCCTAGCCCAATCCGCTACCTGAAATTGGAGCTACGTAAATTGAACAAATCTGATAGAGTTACGACGAATTCTTAAATTGACCATAATATAAGATGATCTAATCGGGTCACTGTTTGCCCTACCCTAGAAGTTTAATAGTGCATTTTACTAATCATTTCATGTGCTTTAAGGTGCCGCCTAGCCCAATACACTATCTGAAATAGGAGCGACGTACATTGAACAAATATCATAGAATTTCGCTGAATTCCTATATTAACCATAATATAAAATGATCTAACCGGGTCTCTGATTGCCCTATCATAGAAGGTTAGTAGTGGATTTTACTCGTCATTCCACACGCTTTAAGTTGCTGCCAAGCCCAATATATTATCTGCAATAGGAGCGACGTAATTTGAACAAATGTGATAGAATTACGCAGAATTCTTATATTAACCATAATATAAAATGATCTAATCGAGTCTCTGTTTGCCCTAACATAGAAGTTTAATAGTGCACTTCACTCGTCATTTGATGCGCCTTAAGGTGCAGCTTAGCCCAATACGCTAACTGAAATAGGAACGACGTAAATTGAACAAATGTGATAGAATTTCGCGGAATTCTTAAATTAACCATAATCTAATCGGGTCTCTGATTGCCCTATCATAGAAGGGTAGTAGTGCAATTTCCTCGACATTCCGCGCGATTTAAGATGCCGCCTAACCCAATACGCTATCTGAAATTGGAGCGACGTAAATTGAACAAATGTGATAGAATTACGGTGCATCCTTATATTATTCATAACATAAGATGACCTAATCTGCTCTCTGTTTGCCCTACCCTTGAAGATTAATAGTGCATTTTACTCGAAATTTCATGCGCTTTAAGTTGCCACGTAGCCTAATACGCTATCTGAAATAGGGGCGACGTAAATTGAACAAATGTGATAAAATTACGCTGCATTCTTATATTATCAATAATATAAAATGATCTATTCGGGTCTCTGATTGCCCTATCATAGAAGGTTAGTAGTGCATTTTACTCGTCATTCCACGCGCTTTAAGATGCCTCCTAGCCCAATATACTCTCTGAAATAGGAGCGTCGTGAATTGAACAAATGTGATAGAATTACGCAGAATTCTTATATTAACCATAACATAAAATGATCTAATCGGGTCTCTGTTTGCCCTGCCCTAGAAGTTTAATTGTGCATTTTACTCGACATATCATGCGCTTTAAGGTGCCGCTTAGCCCAATACGCTATCTGAAATAGAAGCGACGTCAATTGAACAAATGTGATAGAATTACGCATAATACTTATATTAACCATAATGTAAAATGGTCTAATCGGGTCTACATTGCCCTATCACAGAAGGTTAGTAGGGAATTTTACTGGTCATTCCACGCGCTTTATGATGCCGCCTAGCCCAGTACGCTATCTGAAATAGGAGCGACGTAAATAGAACAAATGAGACAGAGTTACGCAGAATTCTTATATTAACCATAATACAAAATGATCTAAGCTGGTCTCTGATTGCCCTATCATAGAATTTTAATAGTGCATTTTACTCGCCATTTCATGCGCTTTAAGGAGCCGCTTAGCCCAATACGCAATCTGAAATTGGAGCTACGTAAATTGAACAAATGTGACAGAGTTACGCAGAATTCTTATATTAACCATAATATAAAATGATCTAATCGGGTCTCTGATTGCCCTATCATAGAAGTTTTATAGTGAATTTTACGGGACATTTCATGCGCTTCAAGGTGCCGTTTAGCCCAATACGCTATCTGAAATAGGAGCGACGTAAATTGAACAAATGTGATAGAATTACGCAGAATTCTTATATTAACCATAATATAAGATGACCTAATCGGGTGTCTGATTGCCCTATCCGAGAAGTTTAGTAGTGCATTTTACTCGACATTTCCTGCGCTTTAAAATGCCACCTAGCCCAGTACCCTATCTGAAATAGGAGCGACGTAAATAGAACAAACGTGATAGAATTACGCAGAATTCTTATATTAAACATAATATAAAATGACGTAATCGGGTCTCTGTTCGACCTACCCTAGAAGTTCAATAGTGCATTTTACTCGGCACTTCACGCGCTTTGAGATGCCGCTGAGCACAATACGCTATCTGAAATTGGAGCTACGTAAATTAAACAAATGTGATAGAGTTACAACGAATTCTTAAATTAACCATAATATACGATGACCTAATCGGGTCTCTGATTGCCCTAACCTAGAATCTCTGTAGTGCATTTTACTCGACATTTCATGCGCATTAAGATGCCGCTTAGACCAATACGCTATCTGAAATAGGAGCGACGTAAATTGAACAAATGTGATAGAATTTCGCTGAATTCTTATATTAATCATAATATAAGATGACCTAATCGGGTCTCTGATTGCGCTATCCTAGAAGTTTAATAGTGCATTTTACTCAACATTTCATGCGTTTCAAGGTGCCGTTTAGCCCAATACGCTATCTGAAATACGAGCGTCGTAATTTGAACAAATGTGATAGAATTACACTGAATTCTTATATTAACCACAATTTAAAATGATCTATTCGGGTCTCTGATTGCCCTATCATAGAAGTTTAATAGTGCATTTTACTCGTCATTTCATGCGCTTTATCATGCCACCTAGCCCATTACGCTATCTGACATAGGCGCGACATAAATTGAACAACTGTGATAAAATTACGCTGAATTCTTATATTTACAATAATATAAAATGATCTAATCGGGTCTCTGATTGCCCTATCATAGAAGTTTAATGGTGCATTTTACTTGCCATTTCATGCCCTTTAAGGTGCCGCTTAGCCCAATCCGCTATCTCAAATTGGAGCGACGTAAATTGAACAAATGTGATAGAATTACGCAGAATTCTTATATTAATCATAATATAAGATGACCTAATAGGGTCTCTGATTGCCCTATCCGAGATGTTTAGTAGTGCATTTTACTCGACATTTCATGCGCTTTAAGATGCCGCCCCGCCCAATACGCTATCTGGAGTAGGAGCGTCATAAATTGAACAAATGTGATAGAATTTCGCTAAATTCTTATATTAACCATAATATAAAATGACCTAATCGGGTCTCTGATTGCCCTATCAGAGAAGCTTAGTAGTGCATTTTACTCGTCATTTCATGCGCTGTAAGGTACCGCCTATCCCAATACGCTATCTGAAATTGGAGCTACGTAAATTAAACAAATGTGATAGAGTTACGACGAATTCTTAAATTAACCATAATATACGATGATCTAATCGGGTCTCTGATTGCCCTAACCTAGAATCTCTGTAGTGCATTTTACTCGACATTTCATGCGCATTAAGATGCCGCTTAGACCAATACGCTATCTGGAATAGGAGCGACGTAAATTGCACAAATGTGATAGAATTACGCTGAATTCTCATATTAATCATAATATAAGATGACCTAATCGGGTCTCTGATTGCCCTATCCGAGAAGTTTAGTAGTGAATTTTACTCGACATTTCATGCGCTTTGAGATGCCGCCTATCTCAATACGATATCTGGTGTAGGACCGACGTGAATTGGACAAATGTGATACAGTTACGATGAATTGTTAAATTAACAATAATATAAGATGATCTAATCGCGATTCTGATTGCCCTATCCGAGAAGTTTGGTAGTGCATTTTACTCGACATTTCATGAGCTTTATGATGCCGCCTTGTCCAATACGCTATCTGAAATTGGAGCTACGTAAATTGAACAAACGTGATAGAATTACGCAGAATTGTTGTATTAACCATAATATAATACGATCTATTCGGGTCACTGATTGCCCTGTCATAGAAGTTTAACACTGCATTTTACTCGTCATTCCACGAGCGTTAAGACGCCGTATAGCCGAATACGCTATCTGAAATAGGAGCGACGTAAATTGCACAAATGTGATAGAATTACGGAGCATCCTTATATTAATCATAATATAAGATCACCTAATCGGGTCTCTGGTTGCCCTATCCGAGATGTTTCCTAGTGCATTTCACTCAACATTTCATGCGCTTGAAGGTGCCGCCTATCTCAATACGATATCTGCTGTAGGAGTGACGTGAATTGGACAAATGTGATACAGTCATAATGAATTCTTAAATTAACAACAATATAAGATGATCTAATCGGGATTCTGATTGCCCTATCCTAGAAACTTAGTAGTGCATTTTACTCGACATTTCATGCGCTTTATGATGCAACATAGCCCAATAAGCTCTCTGAAATACGGGCGACGTAAATTGGACAAATGTGATAAAATTACGTGGAATTCTTATATTAACCATAATTTAAAATGATCTAATCTGGTCTCTGACTGTCCTATCTTGGAGGTTTAATAGTGCATTCTACTCGCAATTTCATGCGCTTTAAGGTGTCGCCTATCCCTATACGCTATCTGAAATTGGAGCTACGTAAATTGAACAAATGTGATAGAGTTACGACGAATTCTTAAATTAACCATAACATAAGATGATCTAATCGGGTCTCTGATTGCCATATCCTAGAAGTTTAGTATTGCGTTTGACTAGACATTTCATATGCTTTAAGATGCCGCCTTGCTCAATGCGCTATCTCAAATAGGAGCGACGAAAATTGAACAAATGTGACAGAATTTCGCCGAATTCTAATATTAACCATAATATAAAATGATGTAATCGGGTCTCTGATTGCCCTGTCAAAGAAGTTCAGTAGTGCGTTTTACTCGTCATTTCATGCGCATTAAGGTGCCGTCTAGCCCAATCCGCTATCTGAAATTGGATCTGCGTAAATTGAATAAATCTGATAGAGTTACGCAGAATTCTTATGTTAACTATAATATAAAATGATCTAATCGTGTCTCTGATTGCCCTATCTTAGAAGTTTAATAGTGCATTTTACTCGACATTTCATGCGCTTTAAGATGCCGCTTGCCCAATACGCTATCTGAAATAGGAGCGACGAGAACTGAACAAATGTGATAGAATTTCGCTGAATTCTAATATTAACCATAATATAAAATGATGTCATCGGGTCTCTGATTGCCCTATCAAAGAAGTTCAGTAGTGCGTTTTACTCGGCATTTCATGCGCTTTAAGGTGCCGCCTAGCCCAATACGCTATCTGAAGTTGGAGCGACGTAAATTGTACAAATGTGATAGAATTTCGCTGAATTCTTATATTAACCATAATATAAAATGATCTAATCGGGTCTCTGATTGCCCTATCAAACAAGTTCAGTAGTGCATTTTACTGGTCATCTGATGCGCTTTAATGTGCTGTCTAGCCCGATCCGCTATCTGAAATTGGTGCTGCGTAAATTGAACAAATGTGATAGAGTTACGCAGAATTCTTATATTAACCGTGATATAAAATGATCTAATCGGGTCTCTGATTGCCCCATCATAGAAGGTTAGTAGTGCGTTTTACTCGCTATTCCACGCGCTTTAAGATGCCATCTAGCCCAGTACGCTATCTGAAATTGGAGCGACGTAAATCGAACAAATGTGATAGAATTACGGAGCATCCTTATATTAATCATAATATAAAATGATCTAATGGGGTCTCTGATTGCCCTATCGTAGAAGTTTAATAGTGCATTTTACTCGTCAATTCATGCAGTTTGAGATGGCGCATAGCCCAATGCGCTATCTGAAATAGGAGCGACGTAAATTGAACAAATGTGGTAGAATTTCGCTGAATTCTAATATTAACCATAATATAAAATGATCCAATGGGGTCTCTGACGGCCGTATCCGAGAAGGTTAGTAGTGCAGTTTACTCGACATATCATGCGCTTTAAGATGCAGCATAGACCAATACGCTATCTGAAATAGGACCGACGTAAATTGAACAAATGTGATAGAATTACGCAGAATTCTTATATTAACCATAATTTAAAATGACCTAATCGGGTCTCTGATTGCCCCACCGGAGAAGTTTGGTAGTGCATGTTACTCGACATTTCATGCGCTTTAAGATGCCGCCTCGCCCAATACGCTATCTGAAGTTGGAGCGGCGTAAATTGAACCAATGTGATAGAATTTCGCTGAATTCTTATATTAACCATAATATAAAATGATCTAATCGGGTCTCTGTTTGCCCTACCCTAGAAGTATAATAGTGCATTTTACGCAACATTTCATGCGCTTTAAGATGCCACCTAGCCCAATACGCTATCTGTAATAGGGGCGACGTAAATTGAACAAATGTGATAAAATTACGCAGAATTCTTATATTAACATTCATATTATATGATCTATTCGGGTCTCTGATTGCGCTGTCATAGAAGTTTAATAGTGCATTTTACTCGTCATTTCATGCGCTTTAAGGTGCCGCCTAGCCCAATACGCTATCTGAAATAGGAGCGGCGTGAATTGAACAAATGTGATAGAATTACGCAGAATTCTTATATTAATCATAATATGAAATGATCTAATCTGGTCTCTGTTTGCCCTACCCAAGAAGTTTAATAGTGCATTTTACTCGACATTTCATGGGCTTTAAGATGCCACCTAGCCCAATACGCTATCTGAAATAGGGGCGACGTAAATTAAGCAAATGTGATAAAATTACGCATAATTCTTATATTAACCATAATATAAAATGATCTAATCGGGTCTCTGATTGCCCTATCACAGAAGTTTAATAGTGCATTTTACTCGCCATTCATGCGCTTTAAGGTGCCGCCTAGCCCAATACGCTATCTGAAATAGGAGCGACGCAAATTGAACAAATGTGATAGAATTACACTGAATTCTTATATTAATCATAATATAAGATGATCTAATCGGGTCTCTGATTGCCCTATCCTAGAAGTTTAGTATTGCGTTTTACTCGACATTTCATGCCCTTTAAGATGCCGCCTTGCCCAATACGCTGTCTGAAATAGGAGCGACGAAAATTGAACAATTGTGATAGAATTTCGCTGAATTCTAATATTAACCATAATATAAAATGATATAATCGGGTCTCTGATTGCCCTATCAAAGATGTTCAGTAGTGCGTTTTACTCGTCATTTCATGCGCATTAAGGTGCCGTCTAGCCCAATCCGCTATCTGAAATTGGATCTGCGTAAATTGAATAAATGTGATAGAGTTACGCAGAATTCTTATATTAACCATAATATAAAATGATCTAATCGGGTCTCTGATTGCCCTATCATAGAAGTTGAATAGTGCACTCTGATCGGCATTTCATGCGCTTTAAGATGCCAGACAGCCCAATACGCTATCTGAAATTGGAGCTACGTAAATTAAACAAACATGATAGAATTGCGCAGAATTCTTATATTAACCATAATATAATATGATCTATTCGGGTCTCTGATGGCCCTATCAAAGAAGTTTAGTAGTGCATTTTTCTCGTGATTTCATGCGCTTTAAGGTGCCGCCTATCCCAATACGCTATCTGAACTTGGAGCTACGTGAATTGAACAAATGTGATAGAGTTACGACGAATTCTTAAATTAAATATAATATGAGATGATCTAATCGGGTCTCAGATTGACCTATCCTACAAGTTTAGTACAGAATTTTACTCGACATTGCATGCGCTTTAAGATGCCGCTTAGACCAATACGCTATCTGAAATAGGAGCGACGTGAATTGCACAAATGTGATAGAGTTACGATGAATTCTTAAATTAGCAATAACATAAGATGATCTAATCGGGACTCTGATTGCCCTATCCTAGAAGTTTTGTAGTGCATTTTACTCGTCATTTCATGCACTTAAAGGTCCCGCCTAGCCCAATCCGCTATCTGAAATTGGAGCTACGTAAATTGAACAAATCTGATAGAGTTACGACGAATTCTTAAATTGACCATAATATAAGATGATCTAATCGGGTCTCTGTTTGCCCTACCCTAGAAGGTTAATAGTGCATTTTACTCGACATTTCATGCGCTTTAACATGCTACCTAGCCCAATACTTTATCTGAAATATGGGCGAAGTAAATTGAACAAATGTGATTAAATTTCGCTGAATCCTTATATTAACCATAATATAAGATGACCTAGTCGGGTCTCTGATTGCCCTATCCGAGAAGTTTAGTAGTGCATTTTACACGACATTTCATGCGCTTCAAGATGCCGCCAAGCCCAATACCCTATCTGAAATTGGAGCTACGTAAATTGAACAAACGTGATAGAATTACGCAGAATTCTTATATTAACCATAATATAATATGTTCTATTCGGGTCTCTGACTGCCCTATCATAGGAGTTTAGTAGTGCATTTTACTCGTCATTTCATGCTCTTTAAGGTGCCGTCTAGCCCAATACGCAATCTGAAATAGCAGCGACGTAGATTGAACAAATGTGATAGAGTTACGCAGAATTCTTATATGAGAAATAATATAAAATGATCTAATCAAGTCTCTGATTGCCCTATCATAGAAGGTTAGTAGTGCATTTTACACGTCATTCCACGCGCTTTAAGATGCCAGCTAGCCCAATACGCTATCTTAAGTAGGGGCGACGTAAATTGAACAAACGTGATACAATTGCGCTGAATTCTTAAATTTATCATAATATAAAATGATCTAATCGGATCTCTGTCTGCCCTACCCTAGAAGTTTAATAGTGCACTTTACTCGTCATTTCATTCGCTTTAAGGTACCGCCTAGCCCAATACGCTATCTGAAATAGGAGCGACGTAAATTGAACTGATGTGATAGAATTACGCGGAATTCTTATATTAACCATAATGTAATATGATCTATTCGGGTCTCTGATTGCCCTATCATAGAAGTTTAATAGTGCACTTTACTCGTCATTTCATTCGCTTTAAGGTACCGCCTAGCCCAATACGCTATCTGAAATAGGAGCGACGTAAATTGAACAAATGTGATAGGATTTCGCAGAATTCTTATATTAACCATAATGTAAAATGATCTAATCGGGTCGCTGGTTGCTCTATCATAGAAGTTTAATAGTGCATTTTACTCGCCATTTCATGCGCTTTAAAGTGCCGCCTACCCCAAGACGCTATCCGAAATTGGAGCTACGTAAGTTGCACAAGCGTGATAGAAGTACGCAGAATTCTTAAATTAACCATAATATAATACGATATATTCGGGTCTCTGATTGTCCTATCATTGAAGTTTAATAGTGCATTTTACTCGTCATTTCTTGCGCTTTAAGATGCCGGGTAGCCCAGTACGCTATCTGAAATAGGAGCGACGTAAATTGAACAAATGTGATAGAATTTCGCTGAATTCTAAAATGAACCATACTATAAAATGATCTAATCGGGTCTCTGTTTGCCCTACCCTAGAAGTTTAATAGTGCATTTTACTCGCCATTTCATGCGCTTTGAGATGCCGCTTAGCCCTGTACGCTATCTGAAATGGGAGCAACGTAAGTTGAACAAATGTGAGAGAATTACGCTGAATTCTTATATTAACCGTAATATAAAATGATCTAATCGGGTCTCTGATTGCCCTATCATAGAAATTTAATAGTGCATTTTATTCGCCATTTCATGCGCTTTGAGATGCCGCTTAGCCCAGTACGCTATCTGAAATAGGATCAACGTAAATTGAACAAATGGGATAGAATTTCCCTGACATCTTATATAAAACAAAATATAAAATGATCTAATCGGGTCTCTGATTGCCCTATCATAGAAGTATAGTAGTGCATTTTAGTCACCCTTCCACGCGCTTTAAGATGCCGCCTAGCCCAGAACGCTATCTGAAATAGGAGCGACGTAAGTTGAACAAATGTGATAGAATTTCGCTGAATTCTTAAATTAACCATAATATAAAATGATCTAATCGGATCTCTGTCTGCCCTACCCTAGAAGTTTAATAGTGCATTTTACTCGTTATTTCATGCGCTTTGAGATGCCGCTTATCCCAATACGCTATCTGAAATAGGAGCGATGTAAGTTGACCAAATGTGATAGAATTACGCTGCATTCTTATATTAACCGTAATTTAAAATGATCTAATCGGGTCTCTGTTTGCCTTATCCTAGAAGTTTAGTAGTACATTTTACTCGCCATTTCATGCGCTTTGAGATGCCGCTTTGCCCAATACGCTATCTGAAATAGGAGCGACGTAAATTGAACAAATGTGATAGAATTTTGCTGAATTCTTAAATTAACTATAATATAAAATGATCTAATCGGGTCTCTGTTTGCCCTGCCCTAGAAGTTTAATAGTGCATTTTACTCGCCATTTCATGCGCTTTATGATGCCTCTTAGCCCAATACACTATCCGAAATAGGAGCGACGTAAATTGAACAAATGTGATAGAATTTCACTGAATTCTTATATTAACCAAAATATAAAATGATCTAATCGGGTCTCTGATTGCCCTATCATAGAAGTTTAATAGTGCATTTTCCTCGCCGTTCCACGCGCTTTACGATGCCGCCTAGCCCAGTACGCTATCTGAAATAGGAACGATGTAAATTGAACAAATGTGATAGAATTTCGCTGAATTCTTAAATTAATCTTAATGTAAAATGATCTAATCGGGTCTCTGTTCGCCCTACCCTAGAAGTTTAATAGTGCATTTCACTTGTCATTTCATGCGCTTTGAGATGCCGCTTAGCCCAATAATCTATCTGAAATAGGAGCCACGTAAACTGAACAAATGTGATAGAATTTCGCTGAATTCTTATATTAACCAAAATATAAAATGATCCAATCGGGTCTCTGATTGCCCTATCGTAGAAGTTTAATAGTGCATTTTACTCGCCATTCCACGCGCTTTCAGGTGCCGCCTAGCCCAGTGGGCTATCTCAAATAGGAGCGACGTAAGTTGAACAAATGCGATAGAATTACGCTGAATTCTTAAATTAACCATAATATAAAATGATCTAATCGGGTCTCTGTTTGCCCTACACTAGAAGTTTAATAGTGCATTTTACTCGCCATTTCTTGCGCTTTGAGATGCTGCTTAGCCCAATACGCTATCTGAAATAGGAGGGACGTAAATTGAACAAATGTGATAGAATTTCGTGAGTTCTTATATTAACGAAAATATAAAATGATCTAATCTGGTCTCTGATTGCCCTATCATAGAAGGTTAATAGCGCATTTTACTCGCCATTCCACGCACTTTAAGATGCCGCCTAGCACAGTAGGCTATCCGAAACTGGAGCGACGTAAATTGAACAAATGTGATAGAATTTCGCTGAATTCTTAAATTAACCATAATATAAAATGATCTAATCTGGTCTCTGTTTGCCCTACCCTAGTAGTGTAATAGTACATTTTACTCGCCATTTCATGCGCCTTGAGATGCCGCTTAGCCCAATACGCTATCTGAAATATGAGCGACGTAAATTGAACAAATGTGATAGAATTTCGCTGAATTCTTATATTAACCTTAATGTAAAATGATCTAATCGGGTCTCTGTTTGCCCTACCCTAGAAATTTAATAGTGCATTTTACTCGCCATATCATGCGCTTTGAGATGCCGCTGAGCCCAATACGCTATCTGAAATAGAAGCGGCGTAAGTTGAACAAATGTGATAGAATTTCGCTGAATTCTTTTATTAACCAAAATATAAAATTATCTAATTGGGACTCTGATTGCCCTATCATAGAAGTTTAATAGTGTGTTTTACTCGTCATTCCACGCGCTTTAAGATGCCGCCTAGCCCAGTACGCTACCTGAAATAGGAGCGACGTAAGTTGAACAAATGTGATAGAAATACGCTGAATTCTTATATTAACCTTAATATAAAATGATCTAATCGGGTCTCTGTTTGCCCTACCCTAGAAGTTTAATAGTGCATTTTACTCGTCATTTCATGCGCTTTGAGATGCCTCTTAGCCCAATACGTTATCTGAAATAGGAGCGACGTAAGTTGAACAAATATGATAGAATTACGCTGAATTCTTAAATTAACCATAATATAAAATGATCTAATCTGGTCTCTGTTTGCCCTACCCTAGAAGTGTAATAGTACATTTTACTCGCCATTTCATGCGCTTTGAGATGCCGCTTAGCCCAGTACGCTATCTGAAATAGTCGCGACGTAAGTTGAACAAATGTGAGAGAATTACGCTGAATTCTTATTTTAACCGTAATATAAAATGATCTAATCGGGTCTCTGTTTGCCTTACCCTAGAAGTTTAATAGTGCATTTTACTCGCCATTTCAGGCCCTTTGAGATGCCGCTTAGCCCAATACGCTATCTGAAATAGGAGCGACGTAAATTGAACAAATGTGATAGAATTTCGCTGAATTCTTATATTAACCATAATATAAAATGATCTAATCGGGTCTCTGTTTGCCCTACCCTAGAAGTTTAATAGTGCATTTTACTCGCCATTTCATGCGCTTTGAGATGCCGCTTATCCCAATACGCTATCTGAAATAGGAGCGACGTAAATTGAACAAATGTGATAGAATTTCGCTGAATTCTTAAATTAACCATAATATAAGATGACCTAATCGGGTCTCTGATTGCCCTACCCGACAAGTTTAGTCGTGTATTTTAGTCGACATTCCATGCGCTTTAAGATGCCGCCTAGTCCAATACGCTATCTGAAATTGGAGCTACGTAAGTTGAACAATCGTGATAGAATTACGCAGAAATCTTATATTAACCATAATATAATACGATCTATTCGGGTCACTGATTGCCCTATCATAGAAGTTTAATAGTGCATTTTACTCGTCATTTCATGCGCTTTAAGGTACCGCCTAGCCGAATACGCTATCTGAAATAGGAGCGACATAAATAGAACAAATGTGATTGAATTACGCAGGATTCTTATATTAACGAGAATATAGAATGATCTAATCGGGTCTTTGATTGCCCTATCATAGAAGGCTAGTAGTGTGTTTTACTCGTCATTTCATGCGCTTTAAGGTGCCGCCTGACCGAATACGCTACCTGAAATAGGAGCGATATAAATTGAACAAATGTGATAAAATTACGTTGAATTCTTATATTAACCATAATATGAAAGGATCTAATCGGGTCTCTGATTGCTCTATCATAGAAGTTTAATAGTGCATTTTTCTCGGCATTTCATGCGCTTTAAGGTGCCATCTGGCCCAATACGCTATCTGATGTTGGAGCGACGTAAATTGAACAAATGTGATTGAATTTCACTGAATTCTTATATTAACCATAATATAAAATGATCTAATCGGGTCCCTGATTGCCGTATCATAGAAGTTTAATAGTGCATTTTACTCGTCATTTCATGCTCTTTAAGGCACCGTCTAGCCCAATACGCTATCTGAAGTTGAAGCGACGTAAATTGAACAAATGTGATAGAATTTCACTGAATTCTTATATTAACCATAATATAAAATGATCTAATCGGGTCTCTGATTGCCCTATCATAGAAGTTTAATAGTGCATTTTGCTCGCCATTTCATGCGCTTTAAGGTGCCGCTTAGCCCAATACGATATCTGAAATAGGAGCGATGTAAATTGAACAAATGTGATAGAATTTCGCTGAATTCTTATATTAACCATAATTTAAAATGATCTAATCGGGCCTCTGTTTGCCCTACCCTAGAAGTGTAATAGTGCATTTTACTCGCCATTTCGTGCGCTTTAAGGTGCCGCATAGGCCAATACGCTATCTGAAATTGGACCGACGTAAATTGAACAAATGTGATAGAATTACACTGAATTCCTATGTTAACCATAATATAAATTATCTAATCGCGTCTCTGATTGCCGTATCATAGAAGTTTAATAGTGCATTTTGCTCCGCATTTCATGCGCTTTAAAATGCCAGACAGCCCAATACGCTATCTGAAATTGGAGCAACGTAAATTGAACAAACGTGGTGGAATTACGGAGTATTCTTATATTAACCATAATATAATACGATCTATTCGGGTCTCAGATTGCCAAATCGTAGAAATTTAATTGTGCATTTAACTCGTCATTTCATGCGCTTTGAGGTGTCGTCTAGCCCAAAACGCTATCTGAAATAGGAGAGACATAAATTGAACAAATGTGATAGAATTACGCAGAATTCTTATATTAACCATAATATAGAATGGTCTAATGGGGTCTTTGATTGCCCTATCATAGAAGGTTAGTAATGCATTTTACTCGTCATTCCACGCGCTTTAATATGCCGCCTAGCCCAATACGCTATCTGAAATAGGAGCGACGTAAATTGAACAAATGTGATAGAATTTCGCCGAATTCTTAAATTAACCATAGTATAAAATGATCTAATCGGGTCTCTGTTTGCCCTACCCTAGAAGTTTAATAGCGCATTTTACTCGCCATTTCATGCGCTTTAAGGTGCCGCCTAGCCCAATACGCTATCTGAAATAGGAGCGACGTAAATTGAACAAATGTGATAGAATTACGCTGAATTCTTAAACTAACCGTAATATAAAATGATCTAATCGGGTATCTGTTTGCCTTATCCTAGAAGGTTAGTAGTACATTTTACTCGCCATTTCATGCGCTTCGAGATGCCGCTTAGCCCAGTACGCTATCTGATATAGGAGCGACGTAAATTGAACAAATGTGATACAATTTCGCTGAATTCTTATATTAATCTTAATGTAAAATTATCTAATCGGGTCTCTGTTCGCCCTAGCCTAGAAGTTTAATAGTGCATTTTATTCGCCATTTCATGCGCTTTGAGATGCCGCTTAGCCCAATACGCTATCTGAAATAGGAGCGACGTAAATTGAACAAATGTGATAGAATTTCCCTGAAACCTTATATTAATCAAAATATAAAATGATCTAATCGGGTCTCTGATTGCCTTATCCTAGAAGTTTAGTAGTACGTTTTACTCGACATTTCATGCGCTTTGAGATGCCGCTTAGCCCAACACGCTATCTGAAATAGGAGCGACGTAAATTGAACAAATATGATAGAATTTCGCTGAATTCTTGAATTAACCTTAATATAAAATGATCTAATCGGGTCTCTGTTTGCCCTACCCTAGAAGTTTAATAGTGCATTTTACTCGCCATTTCATGCGATTTGAGATGCCTCTTAGCCCAATACGTTATCAGAAATAGGAGAGATGTAAATTGAACAAATGCGATAGAATTTCGCTGAATTCTTTTATTAACCATAATGTAAAATGATCTAATCGGATCTCTGTTCGCCCTAGCCTAGAAGTTTAATAGTGCATTTTATTCGCCATTTCATGCGCTGTGAGATGCCGCTTAGCCCAATACGCTATCTGAAATATAAGCGACGTAAATTGAACAAATGTGATAGAATTTCGCTGAATTCTTATATTAATCTTAATGTAAAATGATCTAATCGGGTCTCTGTTCGCCCTAGCCTAGAAGTTTAATAGTGCATTTTACTCGCCATTTCATGCGCTTTGAGATGCCGCTTAGCCCAATACGCTATCTGAAATAGGAGCGACGTAAATTGAACAAATATGATAGAATTTCGCTGAATTCTTAAATTAACCTTTATATAAAATGATCTAATCGGGTCTCCGTTTGCCCGACCCGAGAAGTTTAGTAGTGCATTTTACTCGTCATTTCATGCGCTTTGAGATGCCGCTTAGCACAATACGTTATCTGAAATAGGAGAGATGTAAATTTAACAAATGCGATAGAATTTCCCTGAATTCTTTTATTAACCATAATGTAAAATGATCTAATCGGGCCTCTGTTCGCCCTAGCCTAGAAGTTTAAAAGTGCATTTTATTCGCCATTTCATGCGCTTTGAGATGCCGCGCAGCCCAATACGCTATCCGAAATAGGAGCAACGTAAATTGAACAAATGTGATAGAATTTCCCTGAAAACTTATATTAAACAAAATATAAAATGATCTAATCGGGTCTCTGATCGCCCTATCATAGAAGTTTAGTAGTGCATTTTACTCGCCCTTCCACGCGCTTTAAGCAGCCGCCTAGCCCAGTACGCTATCTGAAATTGGAGCGACGTAAGTTGAACAAATGTGATAGAATTACACTGAATTCTTATATTAACCGTAATATAAAATGATCTAATCGTGTCTCTGTTTGCCTTACCCTAGAAGTTTAATAGTGCATTTTACTCGCCATTTCATGCGCTTTGAGATGCCGCGCAGCCCAATACGCTATCCGAAATAGGAGCAACGTAAATTGAACAAATGTGATAGAATTTCCCTGAAACCTTATATTAATCAAAATATAAAATGATCTAATCGGGTCTCTGATTGCCCTATCATAGAACTTTAATAGTGCATTTTACTCGTCATTTCATGCGCTTTAAGGTGCCGCCTAGCCCAATACGCTATCTGAAATAGGAGCGACATAAATTGAACAAATGTGATAGAATTACGCAGAATTCTTATATTAACTATCATATAATACGATCTATTCGGGTCTCTGATTGCCCTACCATAGAAGTTTAATAGTGCATTTTACTCGACATTTCATGCGCTATAAGGTGCCGCTTAGCCCAATACGCTATCTGAAATAGGAGCGATGTAAATTTAACAAATGTGATAGAATTACGCAGAATTCTTATATTAACCACAATTTAAAATGATCTATTCGGGTCTCTGATTGCCCTATCATAGAAGTTTAATAGTGCATTTTACTCGTCATTTCATGCGCATAAAGATGCCACCTAGCCCAATGCGCTATCTGAAATAGGCGCGACGTAAATTGAACAAATGTGATAAAATTATGTTGAATTCTTATATTAACAATAACATATAATGATCTAATCGGTTCTCTGATTGCCCTATCATAGACGTTTAACAGTGTATTTTACTCGTCATTTCATGCGCTTTAAGGTGCCGCCTAGCCCAATACGCTATCTGAAGTAGGAGCCACGTAAATTGAACAAATGTGATAGAATTACGCAGAACTCTTATATTAACCATAATATAAGATGACCTAATCGGGTCTCTGATTGCCCTATCCGAGAAGTTAAGTAGTGCATTTTACTCGTCATTTCATGCGCTTTAAGGTGCCGCCTAGCCCAATACGCTATCTGAAATAGGCGCGACGTAAATTGAACAAATGTGATAAAATTTCGCTGAATTCTTATATTAACCATAATATGAGATGACCTAATCAGGTCTCTGAATGCCCTATACGAGAATTTTAGTAGTGCATTTTACTCGATATATCATGCGCTCTAAGATGCCGCCTAGTCCAATGCGCTATCTGAAATTGGAGCTACGTAAATTGAACAAACGTGATAGAATTACGCAGAATTCTTATATTAACCATAATATAATACGATCAATTCGGGTCTCTGATTGCCCTATCATAGAAGTTTAATAGTGCATTTTACTCGTCATTTCATGCGCTTTAAGGTGCCGCCTAGCCAAATACGCTATCTGATATAGGAGCGACATAAATTGAACAAATGTGATAGAATTACGCAGAATTCTTATATTAACCATAATATAATACGATCTATTCGGGTCTCTGGTTGCCCCATCATAGAAGTTTAATAGAGCATTTCACTCACCATTTCATGCGCTTTAAGATGCCACCTAGCCCAGTACGCTATCTAAAATTGGAGCTACGTAAATTGAACAAGTGTGATAGAATTACGCAGAACTCTTATATTAATCATAATATGAAATGATCTAATCGGATCTCTGATTGCCGTATCACAGAAGTTGAATAGTGCATTTTGGTCCGCATTTCATGCGCTTTATGATGCCGCTTAGCCCAATATGCTATCTGAAATAGGAGCGACGTAAATTGAACACATGTGATAGAATAACGCTGAATTCTTATATTAACCATAATATGAAAGGATCTAATCGGGTCTCTGATTGCTCTATCATAGAAGTTTAATAGTGCATTTTTCTCGGCATTTCATGCGCTTTAAGGTGCCGCCCAGCCCAATACGCTATCTGAAATAGGCGCGACATAAATTGAACAAATGTGATAGAATTTCACTGAATTCTTATATTAACCATAATATAAAATGATCTAATCGGGTCTCTGATTGCCCTATCAAAGAAGTTTAATAGTGCATTTTGCTCGCCATTTCATGCGCTTTTAGGTGCCGCTTATACCGATACGCTATCTGAAGTTGTAGCGACGTAAATTGAACAAATGTGATAGAATTACGCAGAACTCTTATATTAATCAAAATATAAAATGATCTAATCGGATCTCAGATTGCCGTATCACAGAAGTTGAATAGTGCATTTTGCTCCGCATTTCATGCGCTGTAAGATGCCGCCTCGCACAATACGCTATCTGAAATAGGAGCGTCGTAAATTGTACAAATGTGATAGAATTACGCTGAATTCTTATATTAACCGCAACTTAAAATGATCTATTCGGGTCTCTGATTTCCCTATCATAGAATTTTAATAGTGCATTTTACTCGTCATTTCATGCGCTTTAAGATGACACCTGGCCCATTACGCTATCTGAAATAGGCGCCACGTAAATTGAACAAATGTGATAGAATTACACTGAATTCTTATATTAACCATAATATAAAATGATGTAATCGCGTCTCTGATTGTCGTATCATAGAAGTTTAATAGTGCATTTTGCTCCGCATTTCATGCGCTTTAAAATGCCAGACAGCCCAATACGCTATCTGAAATTGGAGTTACGTAAATTGAACAAACGTGGTAGAATTACGCAGTATTCTTATATTAACCATAATATAATACGATCTATTCGGGTCTCAGATTGCCCTATCATAGAAGTTTAGTAGTGCATTTTACACGACATTTCATGCGCTTTAAGATGCCGCCTCGCCCAATACGCTATCTGAAATAGGAGCGACGTAAATTGAACAAATGTGATAGAATTACGCAGAATTCTTATATAAACAATAATATAAAGTGATCTAATCGGGCCTCTGATTCCCTATCAAAGAAGTTTAGTAGTGCATTTTACTCGTCATTTCATGCGCTTTAAAGTGCCGCCTAGCCCAATACGCTATCTGAAATAGAAGCGACGTAAATTGAACAAATGTGATAGAATTACTCATAATTCTTATATTAACCATAATATAAAATGATCTGATCGCGTTTCTGATTGCCCTGTCATAGACATTTAACAGTGCATTTTACTCGCCATTTCATGCGCTTTAAGGTGCCGTTTAGCCCAATACGCTATCTGACATAGGAACGTCGTAAATTGAACAAATGTGATAGAATTACACTGAGTTCTTATATTAATCATAATATAAGATGATCTAATCAGGTCTCTGATTGCCCTATCCTAGAAGTTTAGTAGTGCATTTTACTCGACATTTCATGCGCTTTAAGATGCCGCTTAGCCCAATACGCTATTTGAAATAGGAGCGACGTAAATTGAACAAATATGATAGAATTACGCTGCATTTTTATATTAATCATAATATAAGATGACATAATCGGGTCTCTGATTGCCCTCCCGAGAAGTTTCGTTGTGCATTTTACTCGACATTTCATGCGCTTTAAGATGCCGCCTCGCCCAATACGCTATCTGAAATAGGAACGACGTAAATTGAACAAATGTGATAAAATTATGTTGAATTCTTAAATTAACCATAAGATAAAATGATCTAATCGGTTCTCTGATTGCCCTAACATAGAAGTTTAATAGTGCATTTTACTCGACATTTCATGCGCTTTAAGACTCCGCCTAGCCCAATACGCTATTTGAAATTGGAGCTACGTAAATTGAACAAACGTGATAGAATTACGCAGAATTCTTATATTAACCATAATATAATACGATCTATTCGGTTCTCTGATTGCCCTATCATTGAAGTTTAATAGTGCATTTTACTCGTCATTTCATGCGCTTAATGGTGCCGCCTACCCCAGTACGCTATCTGAAATTGGAGCGACATAAATTGTACAAATGTGATTGAAGTTCGCAGAATTCTTATATTAACAATAATATAAAATGACCTAATCGGGTCTCTGTTAGCCCTATCCGAGAAGTTTGGTAGTGCATTTTACTCGACATTTCATTCGCTTTAAGATGCCGCCTAGCCCAATTCGCTATCTGAAATTGGAGCTACGTAAATTGAACAAACGTGACAGAATTACGCAGAATTCTTATATTAACCATAATATAATACGATCTATTCGGTTCTCTGATTGCCCTATCATAGAAGTTTAGTAGGGCATTTTACTCGTCATTTCATGCGCAGTAACGTGCCGCTTAGCCCAATACGCTATCTGAAATTGGAGCTACGTAAATTGAACAAGTGTGATAAAATTACGCTGCATTCTTATATTAACAATAATATAAAATGATATAATCGGGTCTCTGATTGCCCTAATATAGAAGTTTAATGGTGCATTTTACTCGTCATTTCATGCACTTTAAGGTGCCGTTTAGCCCAATACGCTATTTGAAATAGGAGCGTCGTAAATTGAACAAATGTGATAGAATTACGCAGGATTCGTATCTTAACATTAATTTAAAATGATCTAATCGGGTCTCTGATTGCCCTGAATAGAAGTTTAATAGTGCATTTTACTCGTCATTTAATGCGCTTTAAGGTGTCGCCTAGCCCAATACGCTATCTGAAATAGGAGCGACGTAAATAGAACAAGTGTGATAGATTTACGCTGTATCCATATATTATTCATAATATAAGATGACCTAATCGGGTCTCTGTTAGCCCTACCCTAGAAGTTTGATAGAGCATTTTACTCGACATAACATGCGCTTTAAGATGCCACCTAGCCTAATACGCTATTTGAAATAGGGGCGACGTAAATTGTTCAAATGTGATAAAATTACGCTGAATTCTTATATTAAAAATAATATAAAATGATCTAATCGGGTCTCTGATTGCCCTGTCATAGAAGGCTAGTAGTGCATTTTACTCCTCATTCCACGCGCTTTAAGATGCCGCCTAGCCCAATACGCTCTCTGAAATAGGAGCGACGTAAATTGAACAAATGTGATAGAATAACGCTGCATCCGTATATTAATCATAATATAAAATGATCTATTCGGGTCTCTGATTGCCCTATCATAGAAGTTTAATAGTGCATTTTACTCGTCATTTCATGCGCTTTGAGATGCCGCTTAGCCCAATATGCTATCTGAAATAGGAGCGACGTAAATTGAACAAATGTGATAGAATTATGCAGAATTCTTATATTAACCATAATATTATATGATCTACTCGGGTCTCTGATTGCCCTATCAAAGAAGTTTGATAGTGCATGTTACTCGTCATTTCATTCGCTTTAAGATGCCGCCTGGCCCAATACACCATCTGAAATAGGAGCGACGTACATTGAACAAATGTGATAGATTTACGACGAATTCCTACAATAACCAATATAAGATGATCTAAACGGGTCTCTGATTGCCCTATCATAGAAGTTTAATAGTGCATTTCACTAGTCATTTCATGCGCTTTAAGGTGCCACTTGCCCCAATACGCTATCTGAAATAGGAGCGACGTCAATTGAACAAATGTGGTAGAATTTCGCAGAATTCTTATATTAACCATAATATAAAATGATCTAAACGGGTCTCTGATTACCCTATCATAGAAGGTTCGTAGTGCATTTTACTCGTCAATCCACGCGCATTAAGATGCCGCCTAGCCCAGTACGCTATCTGAAATAGGAGCGACGTAAATTGAACAAACGTGATAGAATTACGCAGAATTCTTATATTAACCGTAATATAAAATGATCTAACCGGGTCTCCGATTGCCCTATCATAGAAGGATAGTAGTGCATTTTACTCGTCATTCCACGCGCTTTAAGATGCCGCCTATCCCAATACGCTGTCTGAAATAGGAGCGACGTAAATTGAACAAATGTGATAGAGTGTCGCTGAATTGTTATATTAACCATAATATAATACGATCTATTCGGGTCTCCGATTGCCCTATCATAGAAGTTTAATAGTGCATTTTCTCATCATTTCATGCGCTTTATGGTGCCGCCTAGCCCAATACGCAGTCTGAAATAGGAGCGATATAAATTGAACAAATGTGATAAAATTACTGTGAATTCTTATATTAACTATAATATAAAATGATCTAATCGGGTCTCTGATTGCCCTACCATAGAAGTTTAATAGTGAATTTTACTCGTCATTCCACGCGCTTTAAGATGCTGTCTCGCCCAATACGCTATCTGAAATTGGAGCGACGTAAATTGAACAAATGTGATAGAATAACGCTGCATCCGTATATTAATCATAATATAAAATGATCTATTCGGGTCTCTGATTGCCCTATTATAGAAGTTTAATAGTGCATTTTACTCGACATTTAATGCGCTTTATGACGCAGCCTAGCCCAAAACGCTGTCTGAAATAGGGGCGACGTAAATTGTTCAAATGTGATAAAATTACGCTGAATTCTTATATTAAAAATAATATAAAATGATCTAATCTGGTCTCTGTTTGCCCTAACCCAGAACTTTAATAGTGCACTTCACTCGTCATTTCATGCGCCTTAAGGTGCCGCTTAGCTCAATACGCTATCTGAAATTGGAGCGACGTAAATTGAACAAATGTGATAGAATTACGGTGCATCCTTATATTAATCATAATATAAGATGACCTAATCGGGTCTCTGTTAGCCCTACCCTAGAAGTTTGATAGAGCATTTTACTCGACATATCATGCGCTTTAAGATGCCACCTAGCCTAATACGCTATTTGAAATAGGGGCGACGTAAATTGTTCAAATGTGATAAAATTACGCTGAATTCTTATATTAAAAATAATATAAAATGATCTAATCGGGTCTCTGATTGCCCTGTCATAGAAGGCTAGTAGTGCATTTTACTCCTCATTCCACGCGCTTTAAGATGCCGCCTAGCCCAATACGCTCTCTGAAATAGGAGCGACGTAAATTGAACAAATGTGATAGAATAACGCTGCATCCGTATATTAATCATAATATAAAATGATCTATTCGGGTCTCTGATTGCCCTATCATAGAAGTTTAATAGTGCATTTTACTCGTCATTTCATGCGCTTTGAGATGCCGCTTAGCCCAATATGCTATCTGAAATAGGAGCGACGTAAATTGAACAAATGTGATAGAATTATGCAGAATTCTTATATTAACCATAATATTATATGATCTACTCGGGTCTCTGATTGCCCTATCAAAGAAGTTTGATAGTGCATGTTACTCGTCATTTCATTCGCTTTAAGATGCCGCCTGGCCCAATACACCATCTGAAATAGGAGCGACGTACATTGAACAAATGTGATAGATTTACGACGAATTCCTACAATGGCCAATATAAGATGATCTAAACGGGTCTCTGATTGCCCTATCATAGAAGTTTAATAGTGCATTTCACTAGTCATTTCATGCGCTTTAAGGTGCCACTTGCCCCAATACGCTATCTGAAATAGGAGCGACGTCAATTGGACAAATGTGGTAGAATTTCGCAGAATTCTTATATTAACCATAATATAAAATGATCTAAACGGGTCTCTGATTACCCTATCATAGAAGGTTCGTAGTGCATTTTACTCGTCAATCCACGCGCATTAAGATGCCGCCTAGCCCAGTACGCTATCTGAAACAGGAGCGACGTAAATTGAACAAACGTGATAGAATTACGCAGAATTCTTATATTAACCGTAATATAAAATGATCTAACCGGGTCTCCGATTGCCCTATCATAGAAGGTTAGTAGTGCATTTTACTCGTCATTCCACGCGCTTTAAGATGCCGCCTATCCCAATACGCTGTCTGAAATAGGAGCGACGTAAATTGAACAAATGTGACAGAATTACGCAGAATTCTTATATTAAACATAATATAATACGATCTATCCGGGTCTCTGATTGCCCTATCATAGAAGTTTGATAGTGCATTTTACTCGTCATTTCATGCGCTTTAAGGTGCCGCCTAGCCCAATACGCTATCTGAAATAGGAGCGACATAAATTGAACAAATGTGATAGAATTACGCAGAATTCTTATATAAACCATAGCATAATACGATCTATTCGGGTCTCTGATTGCCCTATCATAGAAGGTTAGTAGTGCATTTTGCTCGTCATTCCACGCGCTTTAAGATGCCGCTTAGCCAATACGCTGTCTGAAGCAGGAGCTACGTAAATTGAACAAACGTGATAGAATTACGCAGAATTCTTATATTATTCATAATATAATATGATCTAATCTGGTCTCTGATTGCCCTATCATAGAAGCTTAATAGTGCATTTTATTCGTCATTTCATGCGCTTTAAGGTGCCGCTTGGCCCAATACGCTATCTGAAATTGGAGCGACGTAAATTGAACAAATGTGATAAAATTACGTTGAATTCTTATATTAACAATAATACAAAATGATCTAATCGGGTCTCTGATTGCCCTATCATAGAAGTTTACTAGTGCATTTTACTCGACATTTCATGCGCTTTAAGGTGCCGCCTAACCCAATACGCTATCTGAAATTGGAGCGACGTAAATTGAACAAATGTGATAGAATTTCGCTGAATTCTTATATTAACCATAATATAAGATGACCTAATCGGGTCTCTGATTGCCCTATCCGAGAAGTTTAGTAGTGCATTTTACTCGACATTTCATGCGCTTTCAGATTCCGCCTAGTCCAATACAATATCTGAAATTGGAGCTACGTAAATTCAACAAACGTGATAGAATTACGCACAATTCTCATATTAACCATAATATAATACGATCTATTCGGGTCTCTGATTGCCCTATCATAGAAGTATAATAGTGCATTTTACTCGTCATCTCATGCGCTTTAAGGTGCCGCCTAGCCCAATATGCTATCTGAAATCGAAGCGACATAAATGGAATAAATGTGATAGAATTACGCAGAATTCTTATATTAACCATAATATAGAATGATCTAATCGGGTCTTTGATTGCCCTATCATGGAAGGTTAGTAGTGCATTTCACTCGTCATTCCACGCGCTTTAAGATGCCGCTTAGCCCAATACGCTATCTGAAATAGGAGCGACGTAAATTGAACGAATGTGATAGAATTTCGCTGAATTCTTAAATGAACCATAATATAAAATGATGTAATCGGGTCTCTGTTTGCCCTACCCTAGAAGTTCAGTAGTGCATTCTACTCGACATTTCATGTGCCTTAAGATGCCACCTAGCCCAATACGCTATCTGAAATAGGGGCGACGTAAATTGAGCAAATGTGATAAAATTTCGCTGAATTCTTATATTAACCATAGTCTAAGATGACCTAATCGGGTCTCTGATTGCCCTATCCGAGAAGTTTAGTAGTGCATTTTACTCGACATTTCATGCGCTTTAAGATGCCGCCCAGCCCTATACGCTATCTGAAATTCGAGCTACGTAAATTGAACGAACGTGATAGAATTACGCAGAATTCTTATATTAACTATCATATAATACGATCTATTCGGGTCTCTGATTGCCCTACCATAGAAGTTTAATAGTGCATTTTACTCGACATTTCATGCGCTATAAGGTGCCGCTTAGCCCAATACGCTATCTGAAATAGGAGCGACGTAAATTGAACAAATGTGATCGAATTTCGCTGAATTCTTATATTAACCATAATATAAGATCACCTAATCGGGTCTCTGATTGCCCTATCCGAGAAGTTTAGTAGTGCATCTTTCTCGACATTTCAGTCGCTTTAAGATGCCACCTAGCCCAATACGCTATCTGAAATTGGAGCTACGTTAATTGAACAAACGTAATAGAATTACGCAGAATTGTTATATTAACCATAATATAATACCATCTATTCGGGTCTCTGATTGCCCTATCATAGAAGTTTAATAGTGCATTTTACTCATCATTTCATGCGCTTTATGGTGCCGCCTAGCCCAATACGCAGTCCGAAATAGGAGCGATATAAATTGAACAAATGTGATAAAATTACTGTGAATTCTTATATTAACTATAATATAAAATGATCTAATCGGGTCTCTGATTGCCCTACCATAGAAGTTTAATAGAGCATTTTACTCGTCACTTCATGCGCTTTAAGGTGCCGCCTAGCGCAATACGCTATCTGAAATAGGTGCGACATAAATTGAACAAATGTGATATAATTACGCAGAATTCTTATATCAACCATAATATAATACGATCTATTCGGGTCTCTGATTGCCCTATCATAGAAGTTTAATAGCTCATGCTACTCGCCATTTCATGCGCTTTAAGGTGCCGCTTGGCCCAATTCGCTATCTGAAATAGGAGCGACATAAACTGAACAAATGTGATAGAATTACTCAGAATTCTTATATTAACCATAATATAATACGATCTATTCGGGTCTCTTATTGCCCTATCATAGAAGTTTAATAGTGCATTTTACTCGACATTTCATGCGCTTTAAGATGCCACCTAGCCCAATACGCTATCTGAAATAGGGGCGACGTAAATTGAACAAATGTGATAGAATTACACAGAATTCTTATATTAACCATCATATAATACGATCTATTCGGGTCTCTGATTGCCCTACCATAGAAGTTTAATAGTGCATTTTACTCGACATTTCATGCGCTATAAGGTGCCGCTTAGCCCAATACGCTATCTGAAAAAGGAGCGATATAAATTGAACAAATGTGATAAAATTACGTTGAATTCTTAAATTAACCATAATCTAAAATGATCTAATCGGGTCTCTGTTTGCCCTACCCTAGAAGTTTAACAGTGCATTTTACTCGACATTTCATGCGCTTTAAGATACCACCTAGCCCAATACGCTATCTGAAATAGGAGCGACGTAAATTGAACAAATGTGATAGAATTTCGCTGAATTCTTATATTAACTATAATATAAAATGATCTAATCGGGTCTCTGATTGCCCTACCATAGAAGTTTAATAGTGAATTTTACTCGACATTTCATGCGCTTTAAGGTGCCGATTAGCCCAATACGCTATCTGAAATAGGAGCGACGTAAATTGAACAAATGTGATAGAATTACGCAGAATCCTTAAATTAAACATAATATAAAATGATCTAATCGGGTCTCTGTTTGCCCTACCCTAGAAGTATAATTGTGCATTTTACTCGACATTTCATGCACTTTAAGATGAAACCTATCCCAATACGCTATCTGAAATAGGGGCGACATAAATTGAACAAATGTGATAAAATTACGCAGAATTCTTATATTAACAATAATATAAAATGATCTAATCTGGTCTCTGATTGCCCTATCATAGAAGTTTAATAGTGCGTTTTACTCGTCATTTCATGCGCTTTAAGGTGCCGCCTAGACCAATACGCTGTCTGAAATAGGAGCGACATAAATTGAACAAATGTGATAGAATTACGCAGAATTCTTATATTAACCATAATATAATACGATCTATTCTGGCTTCTGATTGCCCTATCATAGAAGTTTAATAGTGCATTTTACTCATCATTTCATGCGCTTTATGGTGCCGCCTAGCCCAATACGCAGTCTGAAATAGGAGCGATATAAATTGAACAAATGTGATAAAATTACTGTGAATTCTTATATTAACTATAATATAAAATGATCTAATCGGGTCTCTGATTGCCCTACCATAGAAGTTTAATAGTGAATTTTACTCGTCATTCCACGCGCTTTAAGATGCTGTCTCGCCCAATACGCTATCTGAAATTGGAGCGACGTAAATTGAACAAATGTGATAGAATAACGCTGAATTCTTAAATTAACCATAATATAAAATGAACTAATCGGGTCTCTGTTTGCCCTACCCTAGAAGTTTAATAGTGCATTTTACTCGACATTTCATGCGCTTTAAGATGCCACCCAGCCCAATACGCTATCTGAAATAGGGACGACGTAAATTGAACAAATGTGATAAAATTACTCTGAATTCTTATATTAACAATAATATAAAATGATCTAATCGGGTATCTGATTGCCCTATCAAAGAAGTTTAATAGTGCATTTTACTCGTCATTTCATGCGCTTTAAGGTGCCGCCTAGCCCAATACGCTATCTGAAATTGGAGCTACGCGAATTGAACAAGTG
>CAKAJE020001887.1:0-74602 GCA_916610135.2 Macropis europaea
AAAAATCTGATAGAATTTCCCTGAATTCTTATATTAACCAAAATATAAATTGATCTTATCGGGTCTCTGATTGCCCTATCATAGAAGTTTAATAGTGCATTTTACTCGCCATTTCATGCGCTTTAAGATGCCGCATAGCCCAGTACGCTATCTGAAATAGGAGCGACGTAAGTTGAACAAATGTGATAGAATTTCGCTTAATTCTTTTATTAACCGTAATGTAAAATGATCTAATCGGGTCACTGATTGCCCTATCATAAAAGTTTAATAGTGCATTTTACTCGCCATTCCACGCGCTTAAAGTTGCCGCCTAGCCCAGTGCGCTATCTCAAATAGGAGCGACGTAAATTGAACAAATGTGATAGAATTTTGCTGAATCCTTAAATTAACCATAACATAAAATGATCTAATCGGGTCTCTGTTTGCCCTACCCTAGAAGTTTAATAGTGCATTTTACTCGCCATTTCATGCGCTTTGAGATGCCGCTTTGCCCAATAAGCTATCTGAAATAGGAGCGACGTAAATTGAACAAATGTGATAGAATTTCCCTGAAATCTTATAGTAAACAAAATATAAAATGATCTAATCGGGTCTCTGATTGCCCTATCATAGAAGTTTGATAGTGCATTTTACTCGCCATTCCGCGCGCTTTAAGTTGCCGCCTAGCCCAGTATGCTATCTGAAATAGGAACGACGTAAATTGAACAAATGTGATAGAATTTTGCTGAATCCTTAAATTAACCATAATATAAAATGATCTAATCGGGTCTCTGATTGCCCTACCCTAGAAGTTTAATAGCACATTTTACTCAGCATTTCATGCGCTTTGAGATGCCGCTTATCCCAATACGCTATCTGAAATAGGAGCGACGTAAATTAAACAAATGTGATAGAATTTCGCTGAATTCTTATATTAACCTTAATGTAAAATGATCTAATCGGGTCTTTGTTCGCCCTACCCAAGAAGTTTAATAGTGCATTTCACTCGTCAATTCATGCGCTTTGCGATGCCGCTTAGCCCAATAAGCTATCTGAAATTGGAGCGACGTAAATTGAACAAATGTGATAGAATTTCGCTGAATTCTTATATTAACCAAAATATAAAATGATCTAATCGGGTCTCTGTTTGCCCTATCATAGAAGATTAAGAGTGCATTTTGCTCGCCATTCCACGCGCTTTAAGATGCCGCCTAGCCCAGTACGCTATCTGAAATAGGAGCGACGTAAGTTGAACAAATGTGATAGAATCACGCTGAATTCTTAAATTAACCGTAGTATAAAATGATATAATCGGGTCTCTGATTGCCTTATCCTAGAAGTTTAATAGTGCATTTTACTGGCCATTTCATGCGCATTGAGATGCCGCTTAGCCCAATACGCTATCTGAAATAGGAGCGATGTAAATTGAACAAATGTGATAGAATTTCGCTGAATTCTTAAATTAACCACAATATAAAATGATCTAAACGGGACTCTGATTGCCCTATCATAGAAGTTTAGTAGTGCATTTTACTCGCCCTTCCACGCGCTTTAAGATGCCGCATAGCCCAGTACACTATCTGAAATAGGAGCGACGTATGTTGAACAAATGTGATAGAATTTCGCTGAATTCTTAAATTAACCGTAGTATAAAATGATCTAATCGGGTCTCTGATTGCCCTATCATAGAAGTTTAATAGTGCATTTTACTCGCCATTCCGCGCGCTTTAAGTTGCCGCCTAGCCCAGTATGCTATCTGAAATAGGAACGACGTAAATTGAACAAATGTGATAGAATTTTGCTGAATTCTTAAATTAACCATAATATAAAATGATGTAATCGGGTCTCTGTTCGCCCTACCCAAGAAGTTTAATAGTGCATTTTACTCGTCAATTCATGCGCTTTGCGATGCCGCTTAGCCCAATGAGCTATCTGAAATTGGAGCGACGTAAATTGAACAAATGTGATAGAATTTCGCTGAATTCTTATATTAACCAAAATATAAAATGATCTAATCGGGTCTCTGATTGCCCTATCATAGAAGTTTAACAGTGCATTTTACTCGCCATTCCACGCACTTTAAGTTGCCGCCTAGCCCAGCACGCTATCTGAAATAGGAGCTACGTAAGTTGAACAAATGTCACCGAATTACGCTGAATTCTTATATTAACCGTAATATAAAATGATCTAATCGGGTCTCTGTTTGCCTTATCCTAGAAGTTTAATAGTGCATTTTACTCGCCATTTCTTGCGCTTTGAGATGCCGCTTAGCCCAATACGCTATCTGAAATAGGAGCGACGCAAATTGAACAAATGTGATAGAATTTCGCTGAATTCTTATATTAACCATAATATAAAATGATGTAATCGGGTCTCTGTTCGCCCTACCCAAGAAGTTTAATAGTGTATTTCTTTCGTCATTTCATGCGCTTTGAGATGCCGCTTAGCCCAATAGCTATCTGAAATAGGAGCGACGTAAATTGAACAAATGTGATAGAATTTCCCTGAAATCTTATATTAACCGTAATATAAAATGATCTAATCGGGTCTCTGTTTGCATTACCCGAGAAGTTTAATAGTGCATTTTACTCGCCATTCCACGCGCATTAAGATGCCGCCTATCCGAGTACGCTTTCTGAAATAGGAGCGACGTAAGTTGAACAAATGTGATAGAATAACGCTGAATTCTTACATTAACCGTAATATGAAATGGTCTAATCGGGTCTCCGTTTGCCTTATCCTAGAAGTTTAATAGTGCATTTTACTCGCCATTTCTTGCGCTTTGAGATGCCGCTTAGCCCAATACGCTATCTGAAATATCAGCGACGTAAATTGAACAAATGTGAGAGAATTTCGCTGAATTCTTAAATTAACCATAATATAAAATGATCTAATGTGGTCTCTGTTTGCCCTACCCTAGAAGTTTAATAGTGCATTTTACTCGTCATTTCTTGCGCTTTGAGGTGCCGCTTAGCACAAGTCGCTATCTGAAATAGGAGCGATGTAAATTCAACAAATGTGATAGAATTTCGCTGAATTCTTATATTAACCTTAATGTAAAATGATCTAATCGGGTCTTTGTTCGCCCTACCCTAGAAGTTTAATAGTGCATTTTACTCGCCACTTCATGCGCTTTGAGATGCCGCTTAGCCCAATAAGCTATCTGAAATAGGAGCGACGTAAATTGAACAAATGTGATAGAATTTCGCTGAATTCTTATATTAACCAAAATATAAAATGATCTAATCGGGTCTCTGATTGCCCTATCATAGAAGTTGAATAGTGCATTTTACTCGTCACTCCACGCGCTTTAAGATGCCGCCTAGCCCAGTACGCTATCTGAAATAGGAGCGACGTAAATTGAACAAATGTGATAGAATTTTGCTGAATTCTTAAATTAACCATAATATAAAATGATGTAATCGGGTCTCTGTTCGCCCTACCCAAGAAGTTTAATAGTGCATTTCTCTCGTCATTTCATGCGCTTTGAGATGCCGCTTAGCCCAATACGCTATCTGAAATAGGAGCAACGAAAATTGAAAAATCTGATAGAATTTCCCTGAATTCTTATATTAACCAAAATATAAATTGATCTTATCGGGTCTCTGATTGCCCTATCATAGAAGTTTAATAGTGCATTTTACTCGCCATTCCACGCGCTTTAAGATGCCGCATAGCCCAGTACGCTATCTGAAATAGGAGCGACGTAACTTGAACAAATGTGATAGAATTACGCTGAATTCTTAAATTAACCATAATATAAAATGATATAATCGGGTCTCTGTTTGCCCTACCCTAGAAGTTTAATAGTGCATTTTACTCGCCATTTCATGCGCTTTGAGAAGCCGCATAGCACAATACGATATCTGAAATAGGAGTCACGTAAACTGAAAAATGTGATAGAATTTCCCTGAATTCTTATATTAACCTTAATGTAAAATGATCTAATCGGGTCTCTGTTCGCCCTACCATAGAAGTCTAATAGTGCATTTCACTCGACATTTCATGTGCTTTGATATGCCGCTTAGCCCAATACGCTATCTGAAATAGGAGCGACGTAAATTGAACAAATGTGATAGAATTTTGCTGACTTCTTAAATTAATCATAATATAAAGTGATCTACTCGGGTCTCTGTTTGCCCTACCCTAGAACCTTAATAGTGCACTTTATTCGCCATTTCATACGCTTTGAGATGCCGCTTAGCCCAATACGCTATCAGAAATAGAAGCGACGTAAATTGAACAAATGTGATAGAATTTCGCTGAATTCTTAAATTAACTATAATATAAAATTATCTAATCGGGTCACTGATTGCCCTATCATAAAAGTTTAATAGTGCATTTTACTCGCCATTCCACGCGCTTAAAGTTGCCGCCTAGCCCAGTGCGCTATCTCAAATAGGAGCGACGTAAACTGAACAAATGTGATAGAATTTTGCTGAATCCTTAAATTAACCATAACATAAAATGATCTAATCGGGTCTCTGTTTGCCCTACCCTAGAAGTTTAATAGTGCATTTTACTCGCCATTTCATGCGCTTTGAGATGCCGCTTTGCCCAATAAGCTATCTGAAATAGGAGCGACGTAAATTGAACAAATGTGATAGAATTTCCCTGAAATCTTATATTAAACAAAATGTAAAATGATCTAATCGGGTCTCTGTTCGCCCTAGCCTAGAAGTTTAATCGTGCATTTTACTCGCCATTTCATGCGCTTTGAGATGCCGCTTAGCCCAATACGCTATCTGAAATAGGAACGACGTAAGTTGAACATATGTGATAGAATTTCCCTGAATTCTTATATTAACATTAATGTAAAATGATCTAATCGGTTCTCTGTTCGCCCTGCCCTAGGAGTTTAAAAGTGCCTTTCACTCGTCATTCCATGCGCTTTGAGATGCCGCTTAGCCCAATACGCTATCTGAAATAGGAGCGACGTAAATTGAACAAATGTGATAGAATTTTGCTGACTTCTTAAATTAACCATAATATAAAGTGATCTACTCGGGTCTCTGTTTGCCCTACCCTAGAACTTTAATAGTGCACTTTATTTGCCATTTCATACGCTTTGAGATGCCGCTTAGCCCAATACGCTATCTGAAATAGGAGCGACGTAAGTTGAACAAATGTGATAGAATTTCGTTGAATTCTTTTATTAACCATAATGTAAAATGATCTAATCGGGTCTCTGTTTGCCCTACCCTAGAAGTTTAATAGTGCATTTCACTCGTCATTTCATGCGCTTTGAGATGCCGCTAAGCCCAATAAGCCATCTGAATAGGAGCGACGTAAATTGAACAAATGTGATAGAATTTCGCTGAATTCTTATATTAACCTTAATGTAAAATGATCTAATCGGGTCTCTGTTCGCCGTACCCTAGAAGTTTAATAGTGCATTTCCCTCGTAATTGCATGCGCTTTGAGATGCCGCATAGCCCAATTAGCTATATGAAATAGGAGCGACGTAAATTGAACAAATGTGATAGAATTTCGCTGAATTCTTATATTAACCGTAATATAAAATGATCCAATCGGGTCTCTGTTTGCATTACCCTAGAAGTTTAATAGTGCATTTTACTCGCCATTTCATGCGCTTTGAGTTGCCGCTTAGCCCAATATGCTATCTGATATAGGAGCGACGTAAATTGAACAAATGTGATAGAATTACGCTGAATTCTTATATTAACCAAAATATAAAATGATCTAATCGGGTCTCTGATTGCCCTATCATAGAAGATTAATAGTGCATTTTACTCGCCATTCCACGCGCTTTAAGATGCCGCCTAGCCCAGTATGCTATCTGAAATAGGAACGACGTAAATTGAACAAATGTGATAGAATTTTGCTGAATTCTTAAATTAACCATAATATAAAATGATTTAATCGGGTCTCTGATTGCCCTACCTTAGAAGTTTAATAGTGCATTTCTCTCGTCATTTCATGCGCTTTGAGATGCCGCTTAGCCCAATAGCTATCTGAAATAGGAGCGACGTAAATTGAACAAATGTGATAGAATTTCGCTGAATTCTTATATTAACCAAAATATAAAATGATCTAATCGGGTCTCTGATTGCCCTATCATAGAAGTTTAATAGTGCATTTTACTCGTCACTCCACGCGCTTTAAGATGCCGCCTAGCCCAGTACGCTATCTGAAATAGGAGCGACGTAAATTGAACAAATGTGATAGAATTTTGCTGAATTCTTAAATTAACCATAATATAAAATGATGTAATCGGGTCTCTGTTCGCCCTACCCAAGAAGTTTAATAGTGCATTTCTCTCGTCATTTCATGCGCTTTGAGATGCCGCTTAGCCCAATAGCTATCTGAAATAGGAGCGACGTAAATTGAACAAATGTGATAGAATTTCCCTGGAATCTTATATTAAACAAAATATAAAATGATCTAAACGGGACTCTGATGGCCCTATCATAGAAGTTTAGTAGTGCATTTTACTCGCCCTTCCACGCCCTTTAAGATGCCGCCTAGCCCAGTACACTATCTGAAATAGGAGCTACGTAACTTGAACAAATGTGACAGAATTACGCTGAATTCTTATATTAACCGTAATATAAAATGATCTAATCTGGTCTCTGTTTGCCTTATCCTAGAAGTTTAATAGTGCATTTTATTCGCCATTTCATGTGCTTTGAGATGCCGCTTAGCCCAATAAGCTATCAGAAATAGGAGCGACGTAAATTGAACAAATGTGATAGAATTTCGCTGAATTCTTTTATTTACCATAATGTTAAATGATCTAATCGGGTCTCTGTTCGCCCTAGCGTACAAGCTTAATAGTGCATTTTATTCGTCATTTCATGCGCTTTGAGATGCCGCTTAGCCCAATACGCTATCTGAAATAGGAGCGACGCAAATTGAACAAATGCGATAGAATATCGCTGAATTCTTATATTAACCATAATATAAAATGATGTAATCGGGTCTCTGTTCGCCCTACCCAAGAAGTTTAATAGTGCATTTCTCTCGTCATTTCATGCGCTTTGAGATGCCGCTTAGCCCAATAGCTATCTGAAATAGAAGCGACGTAAATTGAACAAATGTGATAGAATTTCCCTGAAATCTTATATTAACCGTAATATAAAACGATCTAATCGGGTCTCTGTTTGCATTACCCTCGAAGTTTAATAGTGCATTTTACTCGCCTTTCCACGCGCTTTAAGATGCCGCCTATCCGAGTACGCTATCTGAAATAGGAGCGACGTAAGTTGAACAAATGTGATAGAATAACGCTGAATTCTTATATTAACCGTAATATAAAATGGTCTAATCGGGTCTCCATTTGCCTTATCCTAGAAGTTTAATAGTGCATTTTACTCGTCATTTCATGCGCTTTGAGATGCCGCTTAGCCCAATAGCTATCTGAAATAGGAGCGACGTAAATTGAACAAATGTGATAGAATTTCCCTGAAATCTTATATTAAACAAAATATAAAATGACCTAAACGGGACTCTGATTGCTCTATCATAGAAGTTTAGTAGTGCATTTTACTCGCCTTTCCACGCGCTTTAAGCTGCCGCCTAGCCCAGTACACTATCTGAAATAGGAGCGACGCATGTTGAACAAATGTGATAGAATTACGCTGAATTCTTATATTAACCGTAATATAAAATGATCTAATCGGGTCTCTGATTGCCCTATCATAGAAGTTTAATAGTGCATTCTACTCGCCATTCCTCGCGCTTTAAGATGCCGCCTATCCGGGTACGCTATCTGAAATAGGAGCGACGTAAATTGAACAAATGTGATAGAATTTCGCTGAATTCTTATATTAACCTTAATGTAAAATGATCTAATCGAGTCTTTGTTCGCCCTACCCTAGAAGTTTAATAGTGCATTTTACTCACCATTCCACGCGCTTTAAGTTGCCGCCTAGCCCAGTACGCTATCTGAAATAGGAGCTACGTAAGTTGAACAAATGTCACAGAATTACGCTGAATTCTTATATTAACCGTAATATAAAATGATCTAATCGGGTCTCTGTTTGCCCTACCCTAGAAGTTTAATAATGCATTTTACTCGCCATTTCTTGCGCTTTGAGATGCCGCTTAGCACAAGTCGCTATCTGAAATATCAGCGACGTAAATTGAACAAATGTGAGAGAATTTCGCTGAATTCTTAAATTAACCATAATATAAAATGATCTAATGGGGTCTCTGTTTGCATTACCCGAGAAGTTTAATAGTGCATTTTACTCGCCATTCCACGCGCTTTAAGATGCCGCCTATCCGAGTACGCTTTCTGAAATAGGAGCGACGTAAGTTGAACAAATGTGATAGAATAACGCTGAATTCTTACATTAACCGTAATATGAAATGGTCTAATCGGGTCTCCGTTTGCCTTATCCTAGAAGTTTAATAGTGCATTTTACTCGCCATTCCACGCACTTTAAGATACCGCGTAGCCCAGTACGCTATCGGAAATAGGATCGACGTAAATTCAACAAATGTGATAGAATTTTGCTGAATTCTTAAATTAACCATAATATAAAATGATGTAATCGGGTCTCTGTTCGCCCTGCCCAAGAAGTTTAATAGTGCATTTCTCTCGTCATTTCATGCGCTTTGAGATGCCGCATAGCCCAATACGCTATCTGAAATAGGAGCGACGTAAATTGAACAAATGTGATAGAATTTCGCTGAATTCTTATATTAACCGTAATATAAAATGATCCAATCGGGTCTCTGTTTGCATTACCCTAGAAGTTTAATAGTGCATTTTACTCGCCATTCCGCGCGCCTTAAGTTGCCGCCTAGCCCAATACGCTATCTGAAATAGGAGCGACGTAAATTGAACAAATGTGATAGAATTTTTCTGAATTCTTAAATTAACCATAATATGAAATGACCTAATCGGGTCTCTGTTTGCCCTGCCCTAGAAGCTTAATAGTGCATTTTACTCGCCATTTCTTGCGCTTTGAGATGCCGCTTAGCCCAATACGCTATCTGAAATATCAGCGACGTAAATTGAACAAATGTGAGAGAATTTCGCTGAATTCTTAAATTAACCATAATATAAAATGATCTAATGTGGTCTCTGTTTGCCCTACCCTAGAAGTTTAATAGTGCATTTTACTCGTCATTTCTTGCGCTTTGAGATGCCGCTTAGCACAAGTCGCAATCTGAAATAGGAGCGATGTAAATTGAACAAATCTGATAGAATTTCGCTGAATTCTTATATTAACCTTAATGTAAAATGATCTAATCGGGTCTTTGTTCGCCCTACCCTAGAAGTTTAATAGTGCATTTTACTCGCCACTTCATGCGCTTTGAGATGCCGCTTAGCCCAATAAGCTATCTGAAATAGGAGCGACGTAAATTGAACAAATGTGATAGAATTTCGCTGAATTCTTATATTAACCAAAATATAAAATGATCTAATCGGGTCTCTGATTGCCCTATCATAGAAGTTTAATAGTGCATTTTACTCGTCACTCCACGCGCTTTAAGATGCCGCCTAGCCCAGTACAATATCTGAAATAGGAGCGACGTAAATTGAACAAATGTGATAGAATTTCCCTGAAATCTTATATTAAACAAAATATAAAATGATCTAAACGGGACTCTGATTGCCCTCTGATAGAAGTTTAGTAGTGCATTTTACTCGCCCTTCCACGCGCTTTAAGATGCCGCCTAGCCCAGTACACTATCTGAAATAGGAGTTACGTAACTTGAACAAATGTGGCAGAATTACGCTGAATTCTTATATTAACCGTAATATAAAATGATCTAATCGGGTCTCTGTTTGCCTTATCCTAGAAGTTTAATAGTGCATTTTATTCGCCATTTCATGTGCTTTGAGA
Organism: Macropis europaea; assembly: GCA_916610135.2. Classification (NCBI taxonomy): domain Eukaryota; kingdom Metazoa; phylum Arthropoda; class Insecta; order Hymenoptera; family Melittidae; genus Macropis; species Macropis europaea. Next base: position 9,801 of record CAKAJE020001887.1, read on the forward strand.
TGCCGCTTAGCCCAATAAGCTATCTGAAATAGGAGCGATGTAACTTGAACAAATGTGATAGAATTTCGCTGAATTCTAAAATGAACCATAATATGAAATGACCTAATCGGGTCTCTGTTTGCCCTACCCTAGAAGTTTAATAGAGCATTTTACTCGTCATTTCATGCGCTTTGAGATGCCGCCTAGCCCAGTACGCTATCTGAAATAGGAGCGACGTAAATTGAACAAATGTGATAGAATTTCCCTGAATTCTTATATTAACCTTAATGTAAAATGATCTAATCGGGTCTCTGTTCGCCCTACGCTAGAAGTTTAATAGTGCATTTCACTCGTCATATCATGCGCTTTGAGATGCCGCTTAGCCCAATACGCTATCTGAAATAGGAGCGACATAAATTGAACAAATGTGATAGAATTTCGCTGAATTCTTATAATAACCAAAATATAAAATGATCTAATCGGGACTCTGATTGCCCTATCATAGAAGTTTAGTCGAGCATTTTGCTCGCCCTTCCACACGCTTTAAGATGCCGCCTAGCACAGTACGCTATCTGAAATAGGAGCGACGTAAGTTGAACGAATGTGATAGAATTACGCTGAATTCTTATATTAACCGTAATATAGAATGATCTAATTGGGTCTCTGTTTGCCTTACCCTAGAAGTTTAATAGTGCATTTTACTTGCCATTTCATGCGCGTTGAGATGCCGCTTAGCCCAATACGCTATCTGAAATAGGAGCGACGTAAATTGAACAAATGTGATAGAATTTCGGTGAATTCTTTTATTAACCATAATGTAAAATGATCTAATCGGGTCTCTGCTCGCCCTAGCCTAGAAGTTTAATAGTGCATTTTATTCGCCATTGCATGCGCTTTGAGATGCCGCTTAGCTGAATACGCTATCTGAAATAGGAGCGACGTAAATTGAACAAATGTGATAGAATTTCCCTGAAATCTTATATTAAACAAAATATAAGATGATCTAGTCGGGTCTCTGATCGCCCTATCATAAAAGGTTAATAGTGCATTCTACTCGCCATTCCACGCGCTTTAAGATGCCGCCTAGCCCAATACGCTATCTGAAATAGGAGCGACGTAAATTGAACAAATGTGATGGAATTTCGCTGAATGCTTAAATTAACCATAATATAAAATGATCTAATCGGGTCTCTGTTTGCCTTATCCTAGAAGTTTAATAGTGCATTATACTCGCCATTTCATGCGCTTTGAGATGCCGCTTAGCCCAATACGCTATCTGAAATAGGAGCGACATAAATTGAACAAATGTGATAGAATTACGCTGAATTCTTAAATTAATCATAATATAAAGTGATCTACTCGGGTCTCTGTTTGCCCTACCCTAGAACTTTAATAGTGCAATTTATTCGCCATTTCATACGCTTTGAGATGCCGCTTAGCCCAATACGCTATCTGAAATAGGAGCGACGTAAGTTGAACAAATGTGATAGAATTTCGCTGAATTCTTATATTAACCTTAATGTAAAATGATCTAATCGGGTCTCTGTTCGCCCTACCATAGAAGTCTAATAGTGCATTTCACTCGTCATTTCATGCGCTTTGAGATGCCGCTTACCCCAATACGCTATCTGAAATAGGAGCAACGAAAATTGAAAAATGTGATAGAATTTCCCTGAATTCTTATATTAACCAAAATATAAATTGATCTTATCGGGTCTCTGATTGCCCTATCATAGAAGTTTAATAGTGCATTTTACTCGCCATTCCACGCGCTTTAAGATGCCGCATAGCCCAGTACGCTATCTGAAATAGGAGCGACGTAACTTGAACAAATGTGATAGAATTACGCTGAATTCTTAAATTAACCATAATATAAAATGATATAATCGGGTCTCTGTTTGCCCTACCCTAGAAGTTTAATAGTGCATTTTACTCGCCATTTCATGCGCTTTGAGAAGCCGCATAGCACAATACGCTATCTGAAATAGGAGTCACGTAAACTGAAAAATGTGATAGAATTTCCCTGAATTCTTATATTAACCTTAATGTAAAATGATCTAATCGGGTCTCTGTTCGCCCTACCATAGAAGTCTAATAGTGCATTTCACTCGACATTTCATGTGCTTTGATATGCCGCTTAGCCCAATACGCTATCTGAAATAGGAGCGACGTAAATTGAACAAATGTGATAGAATTTTGCTGACTTCTTAAATTAATCATAATATAAAGTGATCTACTCGGGTCTCTGTTTGCCCTACCCTAGAACCTTAATAGTGCACTTTATTCGCCATTTCATACGCTTTGAGATGCCGCTTAGCCCAATACGCTATCAGAAATAGAAGCGACGTAAATTGAACAAATGTGATAGAATTTCGCTGAATTCTTAAATTAACTATAATATAAAATTATCTAATCGGGTCACTGATTGCCCTATCATAAAAGTTTAATAGTGCATTTTACTCGCCATTCCACGCGCGTTAAGGTGCCGCCTAGCCCAGCACGCTATCTGAAATAGGAGCTACGTAAGCTGAACAAATGTCACAGAATTACGCTGAATTCTTATATTAACCGTAATATAAAACGATCTAATCGGGTCTCTGTTTGCCTTATCCTAGAAGTTTAATAGTGCATTTTACTCGCCATTTCTTGCGCTTTGAGATGCCGCTTAGCCCAGTACGCTATCTGAAATCGGAGCGATGTAAATTGAACAAATGTGATAGAATTTCGATGAATTCTTATATTAACCAAAATATAAAATGATCTAATCGGGTCTCTGATTGCCCTATCATAGAAGTTTAATAGTGCATTTCACTCGCCATTTCATGCGCTTTGAGATGCCGCTTAGCCCAATACGCAATCTGAAATAGGAGCGACGTAAATTGAACAAATGTGATAGAATTTCGCTGAATTCTTAAATTAACCATAATATAAAATGATCTAATGTGGTCTCTGTTTGCCCTACCCTAGAAGTTTAATAGTGCATTTTACTCGTCATTTCTTGCGCTTTGAGATGCCGCTTAGCACAAGTCGCAATCTGAAATAGGAGCGATGTAAATTGAACAAATGTGATAGAATTTCGCTGAATTCTTATATTAACCTTAATGTAAAATGATCTAATCGGGTCTTTGTTCGCCCTACCCTAGAAGTTTAATAGTGCATTTTACTCGCCACTTCATGCGCTTTGAGATGCCGCTTAGCCCAATAAGCTATCTGAAATAGGAGCGACGTAAATTGAACAAATGTGATAGAATTTCGCTGAATTCTTATATTAACCAAAATATAAAATGATCTAATCGGGTCTCTGATTGCCCTATCATAGAAGTTTAATAGTGCATTTTACTCGTCACTCCACGCGCTTTAAGATGCCGCCTAGCCCAGTACAATATCTGAAATAGGAGCGACGTAAATTGAACAAATGTGATAGAATTTTGCTGAATTCTTAAATTAACCATAATATAAAATGATGTAATCGGGTCTCTGTTCGCCCTACCCAAGAAGTTTAATAGTGCATTTCTCTCGTCATTTCATGCGCTTTGAGATGCCGCTTAGCCCAATAGCTATCTGAAATAGGAGCGACGTAAATTGAACAAATGTGATAGAATTTCCCTGAAATCTTATATTAAACAAAATATAAAATGATCTAAACGGGACTCTGATTGCCCTCTGATAGAAGTTTAGTAGTGCATTTTACTCGCCCTTCCACGCGCTTTAAGATGCCGCCTAGCCCAGTACACTATCTGAAATAGGAGTTACGTAACTTGAACAAATGTGATAGAAGTTCCCTGAATACTTATATTAACCTTAATGTAAAATGATCTAATCGGGTCTCTGTTTGCCCTACCCTAGAAGTTTAATAGAGCATTTTACTCGTCATTTCATGCGCTTTGAGATGCCGCCTAGCCCAGTACGCTATCTGAAATAGGAGCGACGTAAATTGAACAAATGTCACAGAATTACGCTGAATTCTTATATTAACCGTAATATAAAATGATCTAATCGGGTCTCTGTTTGCCCTACCCTAGAAGTTTAATAATGCATTTTACTCGCCATTTCTTGCGCTTTGAGATGCCGCTTAGCACAAGTCGCTATCTGAAATAGGAGCGATGTTAATTGAACAAATGTGATAGAATGTCGCTGAATTCTTATATTAACCTTAATGTAAAATGATCTAATCGAGTCTTTGTTCGCCCTACCCTAGAAGTTTAATAGTGCATTTTATTCGCCACTTCATGCGCTTTGAGATGCCGCTTAGCCCAATAAGCTATCTGAAATAGGAGCGATGTAAATTGAACAAATGTGATAGAGTTTCGCTGAATTCTTATATTAACCTTAATGTAAAATGATCTAATCGGGTCTTTGTTCGCCCTACCCAAGAAGCTTAATAGTGCATTTCACTCGTCAATTCATGCGCTTTGCGATGCCGCTTAGCCCAATAAGCTATCTGAAATTGGAGCGACGTAAATTGAACAAATGTGATAGAATTTCGCTGAATTCTTAAATTAACCATAATATAAAATGATTTAATCGGGTCTCTGATTGCCCTACCTTAGAAGTTTAATAGTGCATTTTACTCGCCCTTCCACGCGCTTTAAGATGCCGCCTAGCCCAGTACACTATCTGACATAAGAGCGACGTAAATTGAACAAATGTGATAGAAGTTCCCTGAATACTTATATTAACCTTAATGTAAAATGATCTAATCGGGTCTCTGTTCGCCATGCCCTAGAACTTTAATAGTGCATTTTACTCGCCATTTCATGCGCTTTGAGATGCCGCTTAGCCCAATACGCTATCTGAAATAGGAGCGACGTAAAATGAACAAATGTGATAGGATTTCGCTGAATTCTTAAATTAACCATAATATAAAATGATCTAACCGGGTCTCTATGTGCCCAACCCTAGAAGCTTAATAGTGCATTTTACTCGCCATTTCTTGCGCTTTGAGATGCCGCTTAGCCCAATACGCTATCTGAAATAGGAGCGACGTAAATTGAACAAATGTGATAGAATTTCCCTGAAATGTTATAGTAAACAAAATATAAAATGATCTATTCGGAACTCTGATTGCCCTATCATAGAAGTTTAGTAGTGCATTTTACTCGCCGTTCCACGCGCTTTAAGATGCCGCCTACCGCAGTACGCTATCTGAAATAGGAGCGACGTTAGTTGAACAAATGTGTTAGAATTACGCTGAATTCTTATATTAACCGTAATATAAAATGATCTATTCGGGTCTCTGTTCGCCCTACCCTAGAAGTTTAATAGTGCATTTCACTCGCCATTCGATGCGCTTTGAGATGCCGCTTAGCCCAATACGCTATCTGAAATAGGAGCGACGTAAATTGAACAAATGTGATAGAATTTCACTGGATCCTTATATTAACCAAAATATAAAATGATCTAATCGGGTCTCTGATTGCCCTACCCTAGAAGTTTAATAGTGCATTTTACTCACCATTCCACGCGCGTTAAGGTGCCGCCTAGCCCAGCACGCTATCTGAAATAGGAGCTACGTAAGCTGAACAAATGTCACAGAATTACGCTGAATTCTTATATTAACCGTAATATAAAACGATCTAATCGGGTCTCTGTTTTCCTTATCCTAGAAGTTTAATAGTGCATTTTACTCGCCATTTCTTGCGCTTTGAGATGCCGCTTAGCCCAGTACGCTATCTGAAATCGGAGCGATGTAAATTGAACAAATGTGATAGAATTTCGATGAATTCTTTTATTAACCAAAATATAAAATGATCTAATCGGGTCTCTGATTGCCGTACCCTAGAAGTTTAATAGTGTATTTTACTCGCCATTTCTTGCGCTTCGAGATGCGGCTTAGCCCAATACGCTATCTGAAATAGGAGCGACGTAAATTGAACAAATGTGATAGAATTTCGCTGAATTCTTAAATTAACCATAATATAAAATGATGTAATGGGGTCTCTGTTTGCCCTACCCTAGAAGTTTAATAGTGCATTTTACTCGCCATTTCTTGCGCTTTGAGATGCCGCTTAGCACAAGTCGCTATCTGAAATAGGAGCGATGTAAATTGAACAAATGTGATAGAATTTCGCTGAATTCTTATATTAACCTTAATGTAAAATAATCTAATCGGGTCATTGTTCGCCCTACCCAAGAAGTTTAATAGTGCATTTCACTCGTCAATTCATGCGCTTTGCGATGCCGCTTAGCCCAATAAGCTATCTGAAATTGGAGCGACGTAAATTGAACAAATGTGATAGAATTTCGCTGAATTCTTATATTAACCAAAATATAAAATGATCTAATCGGGTCTCTGATTGCCCTATCATAGAAGTTTAATAGTGCATTTTACTCGCCATTCCACGCGCTTTAAGATGCCGCCTAGCCCAGTACGCTATCTGAAATAGGAGCTACGTAAGTTGAACGAATGTGATAGAATTACGCTGATTTCTTATATTAACCGTAATATAAAATGATCTAATCGGGTCTCTGTTTGCCTTATCCTAGAAGTTTAATAGTGCATTTTACTCGCCATTCCACGCGCTTTAAGATACCGCGTAGCCCAGCACGCTATCTGAAATAGGAGCGACGTAAATTGAACAAATGTGATAGAATTTCCCTGAAATCTTATATTAACCGTAATATAAAATGATCTAATCGGGTCTCTGTTTGCATTACCCGAGAAGTTTAATAGTGCATTTTACTCGCCATTCCACGCGCTTTAAGATGCCGCCTAGCCCAGTACGCTATCTGAAATAGGAGCGACGTAAGTTGAACAAATGTGATAGAATTACGCTGAATTCTTATATTAACCGTAATATAAAATGATCTAACCGGGTCTCTGTTTGAATTATCCTAGAAGTTTGACAGTGCATTTCACTCGCCATTTCATGCGCTTTGAGGTGCCGCTTAGCCCAATACGCTATCTGACATAGGGGCGACGTAAATTGAACAAATGTGATAGAATTTCCTTGAAATCTTATGTTAAACAAAATATAAAATGATCTAATCGGGTCTCTTATTGCCCTATCATAGAAGTTTCGTAGGGTATTTTACTCGCCATTCCACACGCTTTAAGATGCCGCCTAGCCCAGTACGCTATCTGAAATAGGAACGAGGTAAATTGAACAAGTGTGATAGAATTTCGTTGAATTCTTAAATTAACCATAATATAAAATGATCAAATCGGGTCTCTGTCTGCCATACCCTAGAAGTTTAATAGTGCATTTTATTCGCCATTTTATGCGCTTTGAGATGCCGCTTAGCCCAATACGCTATCTGAAATATCAGCGACGTAAATTGAACAAATATGATAGAATTTCGCTGAATTCTTATATTAACCTTAATGTAAAATGATCTAATCGGGTCTCTGTTCGCCCTACCCTAGAAGTTTGATAGTGCATTTCTCTCGTCATTTAATGCGCTTTAAGATGCCGCTTAGCACTGTAACCTATCTGAAATAGGAGCGATGTAAATTGAACAACTGTGATAGAATTTCCCTGAAGTCTTATATTAAACAAAATATAAAATGATCTAATCGGGTCTCTGAATGCCCTATCATAGAAGTTTAGTAGTGCATTTTACTCGCCATTCCACGCGCTTTAAGATGCCGCCTAGCCCAGTACGCTATCTAAAATAGGAGCGACGTAAGTTGAACAAATGTGATAGAATTACGCTTAATTCTTATATTAACCGTAATATAAAATGATCTAATCGGGTCTCTGTTTGCCTTATCCTAGAAGTTTAGTATTGCATTTTACTCGCCATTTCATGCGCTTCGAGATGCCGCTTAGCCCAATACGCCATCTGAAATAGGAGCGACGTAAATTGAACAAATGTGATAGAATTTCCCTGAAATCTTATATTAACCGTAATATAAAATGATCTAATCGGGTCTCTGATCGCCCTACCATAGAAGTCTAATAGTGCATTTCACTCGCCATTTCATGCGCTTTGAGATGCCGCTTAGCCCAATACGCAATCTGAAATAGGAGCGACGTAAATTGAACAAATGTGATAGAATTTCGCTGAATTCTTATATTAACAAAAATATAAAATGATCTAATCGGCTCTCTGAGTGCCCTATCATAGAAGTTTAGTAGTGCATTTTACTCGCCCTTCCACGCGCTTTAAGATGCCGCCCAGCCCAGTACGCTATCTGAAATAGGAGCGACGTAAGTTGAACAAATGTGACAGAATTACGCTGAATTCTTATATTAACCGTAATATAAAATGATCTAATCGGGTCTCTGTTCGCCCTAGCGTAGAAGCTTAATAGCGCATTTTATTCGTCATTTCATGCGCTTTGAGATGCCGCTTAGCCCAATACGCTATCTGAAATGGGAGAAATGTAAATTGAACAAATGTTATAGAATTTCGCTGAATTCTTTTATTAACCATAATGTTAAATGATCTAATCGGGTCTCTCTTCGCCCTAGCGTAGAAGCTTAATAGTGCATTTTATTCGTCATTTCGTGCGCCTTCGGATGCCGCTTAGCCCAATACGCTATCTGAAATAGGAGCGACGTAAATTGAACAAATGTGATAGAATTTCGCTGAATTCTTATATTAACCAAAATATAAAATGATCTAATCGGGTCTCTGATTGCCCTATCATAGAAGTTTAATAGTGCATTTTACTCGCCATTCCACGCGCTTTAAGATGCCGCCTAGCCCAGTACGCCATCTGAAATAGGAGCGACGTAAATTGAACAAACGTGATAGAATTTTTCCGAATTCTTAAATTAACCATAATATAAAATGATGTAATCGGGTCTCTGTTCGCCCTACCCAAGAAGTTTAATGGTGCATTTCTCTCGTCATTTCATGCGCTTTGAGATGCCGCTTAGCCCAGTACGCTATCTGAAATAGGAGCGACGTAAATAGAACAATTGTGATAGAATTTCGCTCAATTCTTATATTAACCAAAATATAAAATGATCTAAACGGGTCTCTGATTTCCCTATCATAGAAGTTTAGTAGTGCATTTTACTCGCCATTCCGCGCGCTTTAAGATGCCGCCTAGCCCAGTGCGCTATCTGAAATAGGAATGACGTAAATTGAACAAATGTGATAGGATTTTGCAGAATTCTTAAATTAACCATAATATAAAATGATCTAATCGGGTCTCTGGTTGCCCTACCCTAGAAATTTAACAGTGCATTTTACTCGCCATTCCACGCGCTTTAAGAAGCCGCCTAGCCCTGTAGGCTATCTGAAATAGAAGCGACGAAAGTTGAACAAATGTGATAGAATTACGCTGCATTCTTATATTAACCGTAACATAAAATGATCTAATCGGGTCTCTGTTTGCCTTATCCTAGAAGTTTAATAGTGCATTATACTCGCCAATTCATGCGCTTTGAGATGCCGCTTAGCCCAATACGCTATCTGAAATAGGAGCGACGTAAATTGAACAAATGTGATAGAATTTCCCTGAAATCTTATATTAAACAAAATATAAAATGATCTAATCGGGTCTCTGATTGCCCTATCATAGAAGTTTAGTAGTGCATTTTACTCGCCCTTCCACGCGCTTTAAGATGCCGCCTATCCCAGTACGCTATCTGAAATAGGAGCGACGTAACTTGAACAAATGTGATAGAATTACGCTGAATTCTTATATTAACCGTAATATAAAATGATCTAATCGGGTCTCTGTTTCCCTAACCCTAGAAGTTTAATAGTGCATTTTACTCGCCACTTCATGCGCTTTGAGATGCCGCTTAGCCCAATACACTATCTGAAATAGGAGCGACGTAAATTGAACGAATGTGATAGAATTTCGCTGAATTCTTAAATTAACCATAATATAAAATGATCTAATCGGGTCTCTGTTTGCCCTACCCTAGAAGTGTAATAGTGCATTTTACTCGCCATTTCTTGTGCTTTGAGATGCCGCTTAGCCCAATACGCTATCTGAAATATCAACGACGTAAATTGAACAAATGTGATAGAATTTCGCTGAATTCTTATATTAACCTTAATGTAAAATAATCTAATCGGGTCTCTGTTCGCCCTACCCTAGAAGTTTAATAGTGCATTTGACTCGTAATTGCATGCGCTTTGAGATGCCGCTTAGCCCAATACGCTATCTGAAATAAGAGCGACGTAAATTGAACAAACGTGATAGGATTTCGCTGAATTCTTATATTAACCAAAATATAAAATGATCTAATCGGGTCTCCGATTGCCCTATCATAGAAGGCTAATAGTGCATTTTACTCGCCATTCCATGCGCTTTGAGATGCCGCTTAGCCCAATACGCTACCTGAAATAGGAGCGACGTAAATTGAACTAATGTGATAGAATTTCGCTGAATCCTTATATTAACCATAATATAAAATGATCAAATCGGGTCTCTGTCTGCCACACCCTAGAAGTTTAATAGTGCATTTTATTCGCCATTTCATGCGCTTTGAGATCCCGCTTAGCCCAATACGCTATCTGAAATATCAGCGACGTAAATTGAACAAATGTGATAGAATTTCGCTGAATTCTTATATTAACCTTAATGTAAAATGATCTAATCGGGTCTCTGTTCGCCCTACCCTAGAAGTTTAATAGTGCATTTCTCTCGCCATTTCATGCGCTTTGAGATGCCGCTTAGCCCTGTAACCTATCTGAAATAGGAGCGATGTAAATTGAACAAATGTAATAGAATTTCCCTGAAGTCTTATATTAAACAAAATATAAAATGATCTAATCGGGTCTCTGATTGCCCTATCATAGAAGTTTAGTAGTGCATTTTACTCGCCATTCCGCGCGCTTTAAGATGCCGCCTAGCCCAGTACGCTATCTAAAATAGGAGCGACGTAAGTTGAACAAAAGTGATAGAATTACGCTGAATTCTTATATTAACCGTAATATATAATGATATCATCGGGTCTCTGTTCGCCCTACCCTAGAAGTTTAATAGTGCATTTCACTCGCTATTTCATGCGCTTTGAGATGCCGCCTAGCCCAGTACGCTATATGAAATAGGAACGACGTAAATTGAACAAATGTGATAGAATTTTGCTTAATGATTAAATTAACAATAATATAAAATGATCTAATCGGGTCTCTGTTTGCCCTAGCCTAGAAGTTTAATAGCGCATTTTATTTGCCATTTCATGCGCTTTGAGATGCCAGTTAGCCCAATACGCTATCTGAAATAGGAGCGACGTAAGTTGAACAAATGTGATAGAATTACGCTGAATTCTTATATTAACCGTAATATAAAATGATCTAATCGGGTCTCTGTTTGGCTTATCCTAGAAGTTTAATAGCGCATCTTACTCGCCATTTCATGCGCTTTGAGAGGCCGCTTAGCCCAATACGCTATCTGAAATAGGAACGACGTAAGTTGAACAAATGTGATAGAATTTCGCTGAATTCTTTTATGAACCATAATGTAAAATGATCTAATCGGGTCTCTGTTCGCCCTAGCCTAGAAGTTTAATAGCGCATTTTATTTGCCATTTCATGCGCTTTGAGATGCCAGTTAGCCCAATACGCTATCTGAAATAGGAGCGACGTAAGTTGAACAAATGTGATAGAATTACGCTGAATTCTTAAATTAATCATAATATAAAGTGATCTACTCGGGTCTCTGTTTGCCCTACCCTAGAACTTTAATAGTGCAATTTATTCGCCATTCCATGCGCTTTGAGATGCCGCTTAGTCCAATACGCTATCTGAAATAGGAGCGACGTAAATTGAACAAATGTGATAGAATTTCGCTGAATTTTAAAATTAACCATGATATAAAATGATCTAATCGGGTCTCTGTTTGCCCTACCCTAGAAGTTTAATAGTGCAGTTTACTCGCCATTTCATGCGCTTTGAGATGCCGCTTAGCCAATACGCTATCTGAAATAGAAGCGACGTAAGTTGAACAAATGTGATAGAATTTCGCTGAATTCTTTTATTAACCATAATGTAAAATGATCTAATCGGGTCTCTGCTCGCCTTAGCCTAGAAGTTTAATAGTGCATTTTATTCGCCATTGCATGCGCTTTGATATGCCGCTTAGCCGAATACGCTATCTGAAATAGGAGCGACGTAAATTGAACAAATGTGATAGAATTTCCCTGACATCTTATATGAAACAAAATATAAAAGGATCTAGTCGGGTCTCTGATCGCCCTATCATAAAAGGTTAATAGTGCATTCTACTCGCCATTCCACGCGCTTTAAGATGCCGACTAGCCCAATACGCAATCTGAAATAGGAGCGACGTAAATTGAACAAATGTGATAGAATTTCGCTGAATTCTTAAATTAACCATAATATAAAATGATCTGATCAGGTCTCTGATTGCCCTATCATAGAAGTTAAATAGTGCATTTTACTCGCCATTCCACGCGCTTTAATATGCCGCCTAGCCCAGTACGCTATCTGAAATAGGAGCGACGTAAATTGAACAAATATGATAGAATTTCGCTGAATTCTTAAATTAACCATAATATAAAATGATCTAATCGGGTCTCTGTTTGCCCTACCCTAGAAGTTTAATAGTGCATTTTGCTCGCCATTTCATGCGCTTTGAGATGCCGCTTAGCCCAATACGCTATCTGAAATAGGAGCGACGTAAGTTGAACAAATGTGATAGAATTTCGCTGAATTCTTTTATTAACCATAATGTTAAATGATCTAACCGGGTCTCTGCTCGCCCTAGCCTAGAAGTTTAATAGTGCATTTTATTCGCCATTGCATGCGCTTTGAGATGCCGCTTAGCCGAATACGCTATCTGAAATAGGAGCGACGTAAATTGAACAAATGTGATAGAATTACGCTGAATTCTTATATTAACCGTAATATAAAATGATCTAATCGGGACTCTGATTGCCCTATCATAGAAGTTTAGTCGAGCATTTTGCTCGCCCTTCCACACGCTTTAAGATGCCGCCTAGCACAGTACGCTATCTGAAATAGGAGCGACGTAAGTTGAACGAATGTGATAGAATTACGCTGAATTCTTATATTAACCGTAATATAGAATGATCTAATTGGGTCTCTGTTTGCCTTACCCTAGAAGTTTAATAGTGCATTTTACTTGCCATTTCATGCGCGTTGAGATGCCGCTTAGCCCAATACGCTATCTGAAATAGGAGCGACGTAAATTGAACAAATGTGATAGAATTTCGGTGAATTCTTTTATTAACCATAATGTAAAATGATCTAATCGGGTCTCTGCTCGCCCTAGCCTAGAAGTTTAATAGTGCATTTTATTCGCCATTGCATGCGCTTTGAGATGCCGCTTAGCTGAATACGCTATCTGAAATAGGAGCGACGTAAATTGAACAAATGTGATAGAATTTCCCTGAAATCTTATATTAAACAAAATATAAAATGATCTAGTCGGGTCTCTGATCGCCCTATCATAAAAGGTTAATAGTGCATTCTACTCGCCATTCCACGCGCTTTAAGATGCCGCCTAGCCCAATACGCTATCTGAAATAGGAGCGACGTAAATTGAACAAATGTGATGGAATTTCGCTGAATGCTTAAATTAACCATAATATAAAATGATCTAATCGGGTCTCTGTTTGCCTTATCCTAGAAGTTTAATAGTGCATTATACTCGCCATTTCATGCGCTTTGAGATGCCGCTTAGCCCAATACGCTATCTGAAATAGGAGCGACATAAATTGAACAAATGTGATAGAATTTCGCAGAATTCTTAAATTAACCATAATATAAAATGATCTAATCGGGTCTCTGATTGCCCTATCATAGAAGTTAAATAGTGCATTTTACTCGCCATTCCACGCGCTTTAATATGCCGCCTAGCCCAGTACGCTATCTGAAATAGGAGCGACGTAAATTGAACAAATGTGATAGAATTTCGCTTAATTCTTTTATTAACCATAATGTAAAATGATCTAATCGGGTCTCTGATTGCCCTATCATAGAAGTTTAGTAGTGCATTTTACTCGCTATTCCACGCGCTTTAAGATGCCGCGTAGCCCTGTAGGCTATCTGAAATAGGAGCGACGAAAGTTAAACAAATGTGATAGAATTACGCTGCATCCTTATATTAACCATAATATAAAATGATCTAATCGGGTCTCTGTTTGCCCTACCCTAGGAGTTTAATAGTGCATTTTACTCGCCATTTCATGCGCTTTGAGATGCCGCTTAGCCCAATACGCTATCTGGAATAGGAGCGACGTAAGTTGAACAAATGTGATAGAATTACGCTGAATTCTTAAATTAATCATAATATAAAGTGATCTACTCGGGTCTCTGTTTGCCCTACCCTAGAACTTTAATAGTGCAATTTATTCGCCATTTCATACGCTTTGAGATGCCGCTTAGCCCAATACGCTATCTGAAATAGGAGCGACGTAAGTTGAACAAATGTGATAGAATTTCGCTGAATTCTTATATTAACCTTAATGTAAAATGATCTAATCGGGTCTCTGTTCGCCCTACCATAGAAGTCTAATAGTGCATTTCACTCGTCATTTCATGCGCTTTGAGATGCCGCTTACCCCAATACGCTATCTGAAATAGGAGCAACGAAAATTGAAAAATGTGATAGAATTTCCCTGAATTCTTATATTAACCAAAATATAAATTGATCTTATCGGGTCTCTGATTGCCCTATCATAGAAGTTTAATAGTGCATTTTACTCGCCATTCCACGCGCTTTAAGATGCCGCATAGCCCAGTACGGTATCTGAAATAGGAGCGACGTAACTTGAACAAATGTGATAGAATTACGCTGAATTCTTAAATTAACCATAATATAAAATGATATAATCGGGTCTCTGTTTGCCCTACCCTAGAAGTTTAATAGTGCATTTTACTCGCCATTTCATGCGCTTTGAGAAGCCGCATAGCACAATACGCTATCTGAAATAGGAGTCACGTAAACTGAAAAATGTGATAGAATTTCCCTGAATTCTTATATTAACCTTAATGTAAAATGATCTAATCGGGTCTCTGTTCGCCCTACCATAGAAGTCTAATAGTGCATTTCACTCGACATTTCATGTGCTTTGATATGCCGCTTAGCCCAATACGCTATCTGAAATAGGAGCGACGTAAATTGAACAAATGTGATAGAATTTTGCTGACTTCTTAAATTAATCATAATATAAAGTGATCTACTCGGGTCTCTGTTTGCCCTACCCTAGAACCTTAATAGTGCACTTTATTCGCCATTTCATACGCTTTGAGATGCCGCTTAGCCCAATACGCTATCAGAAATAGAAGCGACGTAAATTGAACAAATGTGATAGAATTTCGCTGAATTCTTAAATTAACTATAATATAAAATTATCTAATCGGGTCACTGATTGCCCTATCATAAAAGTTTAATAGTGCATTTTACTCGCCATTCCACGCGCTTAAAGTTGCCGCCTAGCCCAGTGCGCTATCTCAAATAGGAGCGACGTAAATTGAACAAATGTGATAGAATTTTGCTGAATCCTTAAATTAACCATAACATAAAATGATCTAATCGGGTCTCTGTTTGCCCTACCCTAGAAGTTTAATAGTGCATTTTACTCGCCATTTCATGCGCTTTGAGATGCCGCTTTGCCCAATAAGCTATCTGAAATAGGAGCGACGTAAATTGAACAAATGTGATAGAATTTCCCTGAAATCTTATATTAAACAAAATGTAAAATGATCTAATCGGGTCTCTGTTCGCCCTAGCCTAGAAGTTTAATCGTGCATTTTACTCGCCATTTCATGCGCTTTGAGATGCCGCTTAGCCCAATACGCTATCTGAAATAGGAACGACGTAAGTTGAACATATGTGATAGAATTTCCCTGAATTCTTATATTAACATTAATGTAAAATGATCTAATCGGTTCTCTGTTCGCCCTGCCCTAGAAGTTTAATAGTGCCTTTCACTCGTCATTCCATGCGCTTTGAGATGCCGCTTAGCCCAATACGCTATCTGAAATAGGAGCGACGTAAATTGAACAAATGTGATAGAATTTTGCTGACTTCTTAAATTAACCATAATATAAAGTGATCTACTCGGGTCTCTGTTTGCCCTACCCTAGAACTTTAATAGTGCACTTTATTTGCCATTTCATACGCTTTGAGATGCCGCTTAGCCCAATACGCTATCTGAAATAGGAGCGACGTAAGTTGAACAAATGTGATAGAATTTCGTTGAATTCTTTTATTAACCATAATGTAAAATGATCTAATCGGGTCTCTGTTTGCCCTACCCTAGAAGTTTAATAGTGCATTTCACTCGTCATTTCATGCGCTTTGAGATGCCGCTAAGCCCAATAAGCCATCTGAATAGGAGCGACGTAAATTGAACAAATGTGATAGAATTTCGCTGAATTCTTATATTAACCTTAATGTAAAATGATCTAATCGGGTCTCTGTTCGCCGTACCCTAGAAGTTTAATAGTGCATTTCACTCGTAATTGCATGCGCTTTGAGATGCCGCATAGCCCAATTAGCTATATGAAATAGGAGCGACGTAAATTGAACAAATGTGATAGAATTTCGCTGAATTCTTGTATTAACCAAAATATAAAATGATCTAATCGGGTCTCTGATTGCCCTATCATAGAAGTTTAATAGTGCATTTCACTCGCCATTCCACGCGCTTTAAGATGCCGCCTAGCCCAGTGCGCTATCTGAAATAGGAATGACGTAAATTGAACAAATGTGATAGGATTTTGCAGAATTCTTAAATTAACCATAATATAAAATGATCTAATCGGGTCTCTGGTTGCCCTACCCTAGAAATTTAACAGTGCATTTTACTCGCCATTTCATGCGCTTTAAGATGCTTCTTAGCCCAATACGCTATCTGAAATAGGTGCGACGTAAGTTGAACAAATGTGATAGAATTTCGCTTAATTCTTTTATTAACCGTAATGTAAAATGATCTAATCGGGTCTCTGATTGCCCTATCATAGAAGTTTAGTAGTGCATTTTACTCGCCATTCCACGCGCTTTAAGAAGCCGCCTAGCCCTGTAGGCTATCTGAAATAGAAGCGACGAAAGTTGAACAAATGTGATAGAATTACGCTGCATTCTTATATTAACCGTAACATAAAATGATCTAATCGGGTCTCTGTTTGCCTTATCCTAGAAGTTTAATAGTGCATTATACTCGCCAATTCATGCGCTTTGAGATGCCGCTTAGCCCAATACGCTATCTGAAATAGGAGCGACGTAAATTGAACAAATGTGATAGAATTTCCCTGAAATCTTATATTAAACAAAATATAAAATGATCTAATCGGGTCTCTGATTGCCCTATCATAGAAGTTTAGTAGTGCATTTTACTCGCCCTTCCACGCGCTTTAAGATGCCGCCTATCCCAGTACGCTATCTGAAATAGGAGCGACGTAACTTGAACAAATGTGATAGAATTACGCTGAATTCTTATATTAACCGTAATATAAAATGATCTAATCGGGTCTCTGTTTCCCTAACCCTAGAAGTTTAATAGTGCATTTTACTCGCCACTTCATGCGCTTTGAGATGCCGCTTAGCCCAATACACTATCTGAAATAGGAGCGACGTAAATTGAACGAATGTGATAGAATTTCGCTGAATTCTTAAATTAACCATAATATAAAATGATCTAATCGGGTCTCTGTTTGCCCTACCCTAGAAGTGTAATAGTGCATTTTACTCGCCATTTCTTGTGCTTTGAGATGCCGCTTAGCCCAATACGCTATCTGAAATATCAACGACGTAAATTGAACAAATGTGATAGAATTTCGCTGAATTCTTATATTAACCTTAATGTAAAATAATCTAATCGGGTCTCTGTTCGCCCTACCCTAGAAGTTTAATAGTGCATTTCACTCGTAATTGCATGCGCTTTGAGATGCCGCTTAGCCCAATACGCTATCTGAAATAAGAGCGACGTAAATTGAACAAACGTGATAGGATTTCGCTGAATTCTTATATTAACCAAAATATAAAATGATCTAATCGGGTCTCCGATTGCCCTATCATAGAAGGCTAATAGTGCATTTTACTCGCCATTCCATGCGCTTTGAGATGCCGCTTAGCCCAATACGCTACCTGAAATAGGAGCGACGTAAATTGAACTAATGTGATAGAATTTCGCTGAATCCTTATATTAACCATAATATAAAATGATCAAATCGGGTCTCTGTCTGCCACACCCTAGAAGTTTAATAGTGCATTTTATTCGCCATTTCATGCGCTTTGAGATCCCGCTTAGCCCAATACGCTATCTGAAATATCAGCGACGTAAATTGAACAAATGTGATAGAATTTCGCTGAATTCTTATATTAACCTTAATGTAAAATGATCTAATCGGGTCTCTGTTCGCCCTACCCTAGAAGTTTAATAGTGCATTTCTCTCGCCATTTCATGCGCTTTGAGATGCCGCTTAGCCCTGTAACCTATCTGAAATAGGAGCGATGTAAATTGAACAAATGTAATAGAATTTCCCTGAAGTCTTATATTAAACAAAATATGAAATGATCTAATCGGGTCTCTGATTGCCCTATCATAGAAGTTTAGTAGTGCATTTTACTCGCCATTCCGCGCGCTTTAAGATGCCGCCTAGCCCAGTACGCTATCTAAAATAGGAGCGACGTAAGTTGAACAAAAGTGATAGAATTACGCTGAATTCTTATATTAACCGTAATATATAATGATATCATCGGGTCTCTGTTCGCCCTACCCTAGAAGTTTAATAGTGCATTTCACTCGCTATTTCATGCGCTTTGAGATGCCGCCTAGCCCAGTACGCTATATGAAATAGGAACGACGTAAATTGAACAAATGTGATAGAATTTTGCTTAATGATTAAATTAACAATAATATAAAATGATCTAATCGGGTCTCTGTTTGCCCTAGCCTAGAAGTTTAATAGCGCATTTTATTTGCCATTTCATGCGCTTTGAGATGCCAGTTAGCCCAATACGCTATCTGAAATAGGAGCGACGTAAGTTGAACAAATGTGATAGAATTACGCTGAATTCTTATATTAACCGTAATATAAAATGATCTAATCGGGTCTCTGTTTGGCTTATCCTAGAAGTTTAATAGCGCATCTTACTCGCCATTTCATGCGCTTTGAGAGGCCGCTTAGCCCAATACGCTATCTGAAATAGGAGCGACGTAAATTGAACAAATGTGATAGAATTTCGCTGAATTTTAAAATTAACCATGATATAAAATGATCTAATCGGGTCTCTGTTTGCCCTACCCTAGAAGTTTAATAGTGCAGTTTACTCGCCATTTCATGCGCTGTGAGATGCCGCTTAGCCCAATACGCTATCTGAAATAGAAGCGACGTAAGTTGAACAAATGTGATAGAATTTCGCTGAATTCTTTTATTAACCATAATGTAAAATGATCTAATCGGGTCTCTGCTCGCCTTAGCCTAGAAGTTTAATAGTGCATTTTATTCGCCATTGCATGCGCTTTGATATGCCGCTTAGCCGAATACGCTATCTGAAATAGGAGCGACGTAAATTGAACAAATGTGATAGAATTTCCCTGACATCTTATATGAAACAAAATATAAAATGATCTAGTCGGGTCTCTGATCGCCCTATCATAAAAGGTTAATAGTGCATTCTACTCGCCATTCCACGCGCTTTAAGATGCCGACTAGCCCAATACGCAATCTGAAATAGGAGCGACGTAAATTGAACAAATGTGATAGAATTTCGCTGAATTCTTAAATTAACCATAATATAAAATGATCTGATCAGGTCTCTGATTGCCCTATCATAGAAGTTAAATAGTGCATTTTACTCGCCATTCCACGCGCTTTAAGAAGCCGCCTAGCCCTGTAGGCTATCTGAAATAGAAGCGACGAAAGTTGAACATATGTGATAGAATTACGCTGCATTCTTATATTAACCGTAATATAAAATGATCTAATCGGGTCTCTGTTTGCCTTATCCTAGAAGTTTAATAGTGCATTATACTCGCCATTTCATGCGCTTTGAGATGCCGCTTAGCCCAATACGCTATCTGAAATAGGAGTGACGTAAGTTGAACAAATGTGATAGAATTTCGCTGAATTCTTAAATTAACCATAATATAAAATTATCTAATCGGGTCTCTGATAGCCCTATCATAGAAGTTTAGTAGTGCACTTTACTCGCCACTTCATGCGCTTTCAGATGCCGCTTAGCACAATACGCTATCTGAAATAGGAGCGACGTAAATTGAACAAATATGATAGAATTTCGCTGAATTCTTAAATTAACCATAATATAAAATGATCTAATCGGGTCTCTGTTTGCCCTACCCTAGAAGTTTAATAGTGCATTTTGCTCGCCATTTCATGCGCTTTGAGATGCCGCTTAGCCCAATACGCTATCTGAAACAGGAGCGACGTAAGTTGAACAAATGTGATAGAATTTCGCTGAATTCTTTTATTAACCATAATGTAAAATGATCTAATCGGGTCTCTGCTCGCCCTAGCCTAGAAGTTTAATAGTGCATTTTATTCACCATTGCATGCGCTTTGAGATGCCGTTTAGCCGAATACGCTATCTGAAATAGGAGCGACGTAAATTGAACAAATGTGATAGAATTTCCCTGAAATCTTATATTAAACAAAATATAAAATGATCTAGTCGGGTCTCTGATCGCCCTACCCTGGAAATTTAATAGTGCATTTTACTCGCCATTTCATGCACCTTGAGATGCCGCTTACCCCAATACGCTATCTGAAATAGGAGCGACGTAAATTGAACAAATGTGATAGAATTTCCCTGAATTCTTATATGAAACAAAATATAAAATGATCTAGTCGGGTCTCTGATCGCCCTATCATAAAAGGTTAATAGTGCATTCTACTCGCCATACCACGCGCTTTCAGATGCCGCCTAGCCCAATACGCTATCTGAAATAGGAGCGACATAAATTGAACAAATGTGATAGAATTTCGCTGAATTCTTAAATTAACCATAATATAAAATGATCTAATCGGGTCTCTGATTGCCCTATCATAGAAGTTAAATAGTGCATTTTACTCGCCATTCCACGCGCTTTAATATGCCGCCTAGCCCAGTACGCTATCTGAAATAGGAGCGACGTAAATTGAACAAATGTGATAGAATTTCGCTTAATTCTTTTATTAACCATAATGTAAAATGATCTAATCGGGTCTCTGATTGCCCTATCATAGAAGTTTAGTAGTGCATTTTACTCGCCATTCCACGCGCTTTAAGATGCCGCGTAGCCCTGTAGGCTATCTGAAATGGGAGCGCCGAAAGTTGAACAAATGTGATAGAATTACGCTGCATTCTTATATTAACCATAATATAAAATGATCTAATCGGGTCTCTGTTTGCCCTACCCTAGGAGTTTAATAGTGCATTTTACTCGCCATTTCATGCGCTTTGATATGCCGCTTAGCCCAGTAGGCTATCTGAAATAGGAGCGTCGTAAATTGGACAAATGTGATAGAATTTCGGTGTATTCTTAAATTAACCATAATATAAAATGATCTAATCGGGTCTCTGATTGCCCTATCGTAGAAGTTTAGTAGTGCATTTTACTCGCCATTCCACGCGCTTTAAGATGCCGCGTAGCCCTGTAGGCTATCTGAAATGGGAGCGCCGAAAGTTGAACAAATGTGATAGAATTACGCTGCATTCTTATATTAACCATAATGTAAAATGATCTAATCGGGTCTGTGCTCGCCCTAGCCTAGAAGTTTAATAGTGCATTTCATTCGCCATTGCATGCGCTTTGAGATGCCGCTTAGCTGAATACGCTATCTGAAATAGGAGCGACGTAAATTGAACAAATGTGATAGAATTTCCCTGAAATCTTATATTAAACAAAATATAAAATGATCTAATCGGGTCTCTGATTGCCCTATCATAGATGTTTCGTAGAGCATTTTACTCGCCATTCTACGCGCTTTAAGATGCCGCCTAGCCCAGTACGCTATCTGAAATAGTCACGACGTAAATTGAACAAATGTGATAGAATTTTGCTGAAATCTTAAATTAACCATAATATAAAATGATCTAATCGGGTCTCTGTTTGCCCTACCCCAGAAGTTTAACAGTGCATTTCACTCGACATTTCATGCGCTTTGAGATGCCGCTTAGCTCAATACGCTATCTGAAATAGGAGCGACGTAAATTGAACAAATGTGATAGAATTTCCCTGAATTCTTATATTAAACAAAATATAAAATGATCTAGTCGGGTCTCTGATCGCCCTATCATAAAAGGTTAATAGTGCATTCTACTCGCCATTCCACGCGCTTTCAGATGCCGCATAGCCCAATACGCTATCTGAAATAGGAGCGACGTAAATTGAACAAATGTGATAGAATTTCGCATAATTCTTTTATTAACCATAACGTAAAATGATCTAATCGGGTCTCTGATTGCCCTATCATAGAAGTTTAGTAGTGCATTTTACTCGCCATTCCACGCGATTTAAGATGCCGCGTAGCCCTGTAGGCTATCTGAAATGGGAGCGCCGAAAGTTGAACAAATGTGATAGAATTACGCTGCATTCTTATATTAACCATAATATAAAATGATCTAATCGGGTCTCTGTTTGCCCTACCCTAGAAGTTTAATAGTGCATTTTACTCGCCATTTCATGCGCGTTGAGATGCCGCTTAGCCCAATACGCTATCTGAAATAGGAGCGACGTAAATTGAACAAATGTGATAGAATTTCGGTGAATTCTTTTATTAACCATAATGTAAAATGATCTAATCGGGTCTCTGCTCGCCCTAGCCTAGAAGTTTAATAGTGCATTTTATTCGCCATTGCATGCGCTTTGAGATGCCGCTTAGCTGAATACGCTATCTGAAATAGGAGCGACGTAAATTGAACAAATGTGATAGAATTTCCCTGAAATCTTATATTAAACAAAATATAAAATGATCTAATCGGGTCTCTGATTGCCCTATCATAGAAGTTTCGTAGAGCATTTTACTCGCCATTCTACGCGCTTTAAGATGCCGCCTAGCCCAGTACGCTATCTGAAATAGTCACGACGTAAATTGAACAAATGTGATAGAATTTTGCTGAAATCTTAAATTAACCATAATATAAAATGATCTAATCGGGTCTCTGTTTGCCCTACCCCAGAAGTTTAACAGTGCATTTGACTCGCCATTTCATGCGCTTTGAGATGCCGCTTAGCTCAATACGCTATCTGGAATAGGAGCGACGTAAATTGAACAAATGTGATAGAATTTCCCTGAATTCTTATATTAACCTTAATGTAAAATGATCTAATCGGGTCTCTGTTCGCCCTACCCTAGAAGTTTAATAGTGCATTTCACTCGTCATTTCATGCGCTTTGAGATGCCGCTTAGCCCAATAAGATATCTCAAATAGGAGCGACGTAAATTGAACAAATGTGATAGAATTTCGCTGAATTCTTGTATTAACCAAAATATAAAATGATCTAATCGGGTCTCTGTTCGCCCTACCCTAGACGTTTAATAGTGCATTTCACTCGCCATTCCACGCGCTTTAAGATGCCGCCTAGCACATTACGCTATCTGACATAGGAACGACGTAAATTGAACAAACGTGATAGAATTTTGCTGAATTCTTAAATTAACCGTAATATAAAATGATGTAATCGGGTCTCTGTTCGCCCTACCATAGAAGTCTAATAGCACATTTTACTCGCCATTTCATGTGCTTTGAGATGCCGCTTAGCCCAATACGCTATCTGAAATAGGAGCGACGTAAGTTGAACAAATGTGATAGAATTACGCTGAATTCTTATATTAACCGTAATATAAAATGATCTAATCGGGTATCTGTTTGCCTTACCCTAGAAGTTTAATAGTGCGTTTTACTCACCATTTCATGCGCTTTGAGATGCCGCTTAGCCCAACACGCTATCTGAAATGGGAGCGCCGAAAGTTGAACAAATGTGATAGAATTACGCTGCATTCTTATATTAACCATAATGTAAAATGATCTAATCGGGTCTCTGCTCGCCCTAGCCTAGAAGTTTAATAGTGCATTTTATTCGCCATTGCATGCGCTTTGAGATGCCGCTTAGCTGAATACGCTATCTGAAATAGGAGGGACGTAAATTGAACAAATGTGATAGAATTTCCCTGAAATCTTATATTAAACAAAATATAAAATGATCTAATCGGGTCTCTGTTCGCCCTACCCTAGAAGTTTAATAGTGCATTTCACTCGCCATTCCACGCGCTTTAAGATGCCGCCTAGCACATTACGCTATCTGACATAGGAACGACGTAAATTGAACAAACGTGATAGAATTTTGCTGAATTCTTAAATTAACCGTAATATAAAATGATGTAATCGGGTCTCTGTTCGCCCTACCATAGAAGTCTAATAGCGCATTTTACTCGCCATTTCATGTGCTTTGAGATGCCGCTTAGCCCAATACGCTATCTGAAATAGGAGCGACGTAAGTTGAACAAATGTGATAGAATTACGCTGAATTCTTATATTAACCGTAATATAAAATGATCTAATCGGGTATCTGTTTGCCTTACCCTAGAAGTTTAATAGTGCATTTTACTCGCCATTCCACGCGCTTTAAGATGCCGCTTAGCCCAATACGCTATCTGAAATAGGAGCGACGTAAATTGAACAAATGTGATAGAATTTCCCTGAATTCTTATATTAACCTTAATGTAAAATGATCTAATCGGGTTTCTGTTCGCCCTACCATAGAAGTCTAATAGTGCATTTCACTCGTCATTTCCTGCGCTATGAGATGCCGCTTAGCCCATTACGCTATCTGAAATAGGAGCGACGTAAATTGAACAAATGTGGTAGAATTTCGCTGAATTCTTATTTTAACCAAAATATAAAATGATCTAATCGGGTCTCTGATTGCCCTATCATTGAAGTTTAACAGTGCATTTTACTCGCCATTTCATGCGCTTTGAGATGCCGCTTAGCCCAATACGCTATCTGAAATGGGAGCGACGTAAATTGAACAAATGTGACAGAATTTCCCTAAATTCTTATATTAACCTTAATGTAAAATGATCTAATCGGGTCTCTGTTCGCCCTACCATAGAAGTCTAATAGTGCATTTCACTCGTCATTTCATGCGCTTTGATATGCCGCTTAGCCCATTACGCTATCTGAAATAGGAGCGATGTAAATTGAACAAATGTGATAGAATTTCGCTGAATTCTTGTATTAAGCAACATATAAAATGATCTAATCGGGTCTCTGATTGCCCTATCAGAGAAGTTTAATAGTGCATTTTATTCGCCATTGCATGCGCTTTGAGATGCCGCTTAGCTGAATACGCTATCTGAAATAGGAGCGACGTAAATTGAACAAATGTGATAGAATTACCCTGAAATCTTATATTAAACAAAATATAAAATGATCTAATCGGGTCTCTGATTGCCCTATCATAGAAGTTTCGTAGAGCATTTTACTCGCCATTCTACGCGCTTTAAGATGCCGCCTAGCCCAGTACGCTATCTGAAATAGTCACGACGTAAATTGAACAAATGTGATAGAATTTTGCTGAAATCTTAAATTAACCATAATATAAAATGATCTAATCGGGTCTCTGTTTGCCCTACCCCAGAAGTTTAACAGTGCATTTGACTCGCCATTTCATGCGCTTTGAGATGCCGCTTAGCTCAATACGCTATCTGAAATAGGAGCGACGTAAATTGAACAAATGTGATAGAATTTCCCTGAATTCTTATATTAAACAAAATATAAAATGATCTAGTCGGGTCTCTGATCGCCCTATCATAAAAGGTTAATAGTGCATTCTACTCGCCATTCCACGCGCTTTCAGATGCCGCCTAGCCCAATACGCTATCTGAAATAGGAGCGACATAAATTGAACAAATGTGATAGAATTTCGCTGAATTCTTAAATTAACCATAATATAAAATGATCTAATCGGGTCTCTGATTGCCCTATCATAGAAGTTAAATAGTGCATTTTACTCGCCATTCCACGCGCTTTAATATGCCGCCTAGCCCAGTACGCTATCTGAAATAGGAGCGACGTAAGTTGAACAAATGTGATAGAATTACGCTGAATTCTTATATTAACCGTAATATAAAATGATCTAATCGGGTATCTGTTTGCCTTACCCTAGAAGTTTAATAGTGCGTTTTACTCACCATTTCATGCGCTTTGAGATGCCGCTTAGCCCAACACGCTATCTGGAATAGGAGCGACGTAAATTGAACAAATGTGATAGAATTTCGCTGAATTCTTATATTAACCAAAATATAGAATGATCTAATCGGGTCTCTGATTGCCGTATCATAGAAGTTTAATAGTGCATTTTACTCGCCATTCCACGCGCTTTAAGATGCCGCTTAGCCCAATACGCTATCTGAAATAGGAGCGACGTAAATTGAACAAATGTGATAGAATTTCCCTGAATTCTTATATTAACCTTAATGTAAAATGATCTAATCGGGTTTCTGTTCGCCCTACCATAGAAGTCTAATAGTGCATTTCACTCGTCATTTCCTGCGCTATGAGATGCCGCTTAGCCCATTACGCTATCTGAAATAGGAGCGACGTAAATTGAACAAATGTGATAGAATTTCGCTGAATTCTTATATTAACCAAAATATAAAATGATCTAATCGGGTCTCTGATTGCCCTATCATAGAAGTTTAACAGTGCATTTTACTCGCCATTACATGCGCTTTGAGATGCCGCTTAGCCCAATACGCTATCTGAAATGGGAGCGACGTAAATTGAACAAATGTGATAGAATTTCCCTAAATTCTTATATTAACCTTAATGTAAAATGATCTAATCGGGTCTCTGTTCGCCCTACCATAGAAGTCAAATAGTGCATTTCACTCGTCATTTCATGCGCTTTGATATGCCGCTTAGCCCATTACGCTATCTGAAATAGGAGCGACGTAAATTGAACAAATGTGATAGAATTTCGCTGAATTCTTGTATTAAACAAAATATAAAATGATCTAATCGGGTCTCTGATTGCCCTATCATAGAAGTTTCGTAGAGCATTTTACTCGCCATTCTACGCGCTTTAAGATGCCGCCTAGCCCAGTACGCTATCTGAAATAGTCACGACGTAAATTGAACAAATGTGATAGAATTTTGCTGAAATCTTAAATTAACCATAATATAAAATGATCTAATCGGGTCTCTGTTTGCCCTACCCCAGAAGTTTAACAGTGCATTTGACTCGCCATTTCATGCGCTTTGAGATGCCGCTTAGCTCAATACGCTATCTGAAATAGGAGCGACGTAAATTGAACAAATGTGATAGAATT
Organism: Macropis europaea; assembly: GCA_916610135.2. Classification (NCBI taxonomy): domain Eukaryota; kingdom Metazoa; phylum Arthropoda; class Insecta; order Hymenoptera; family Melittidae; genus Macropis; species Macropis europaea. The sequence goes on from CAKAJE020001887.1 coordinate 36,963, forward strand.
TCCCTGAATTCTTATATTAACCTTAATGTAAAATGATCTAATCGGGTCTCTGTTCGCCCTACCCTAGAAGTTTAATAGTGCATTTCACTCGTCATTTCATGCGCTTTGATATGCCGCTTAGCCCATTACGCTATCTGAAATAGGAGCGACGTAAATTGAACAAATGTGATAGAATTTCGCTGAATTCTTGTATTAAGCAAAATATAAAATGATCTAATCGGGTCTCTGATTGCCCTATCAGAGAAGTTTAATAGTGCATTTTATTCGCCATTGCATGCGCTTTGAGATGCCGCTTAGCTGAATACGCTATCTGAAATAGGAGCGACGTAAATTGAACAAATGTGATAGAATTTCCCTGAATTCTTATATTAAACAAAATATAAAATGATCTAGTCGGGTCTCTGATCGCCCTATCATAAAAGGTTAATAGTGCATTCTACTCGCCATTCCACGCGCTTTCAGATGCCGCCTAGCCCAATACGCTATCTGAAATAGGAGCGACATAAATTGAACAAATGTGATAGAATTTCGCTGAATTCTTAAATTAACCATAATATAAAATGATCTAATCGGGTCTCTGATTGCCCTATCATAGAAGTTAAATAGTGCATTTTACTCGCCATTCCACGCGCTTTAATATGCCGCCTAGCCCAGTACGCTATCTGAAATAGGAGCGACGTAAGTTGAACAAATGTGATAGAATTACGCTGAATTCTTATATTAACCGTAATATAAAATGATCTAATCGGGTATCTGTTTGCCTTACCCTAGAAGTTTAATAGTGCGTTTTACTCACCATTTCATGCGCTTTGAGATGCCGCTTAGCCCAACACGCTATCTGGAATAGGAGCGACGTAAATTGAACAAATGTGATAGAATTTCGCTGAATTCTTATATTAACCAAAATATAGAATGATCTAATCGGGTCTCTGATTGCCGTATCATAGAAGTTTAATAGTGCATTTTACTCGCCATTCCACGCGCTTTAAGATGCCGCTTAGCCCAATACGCTATCTGAAATAGGAGCGACGTAAATTGAACAAATGTGATAGAATTTCCCTGAATTCTTATATTAACCTTAATGTAAAATGATCTAATCGGGTTTCTGTTCGCCCTACCATAGAAGTCTAATAGTGCATTTCACTCGTCATTTCCTGCGCTATGAGATGCCGCTTAGCCCATTACGCTATCTGAAATAGGAGCGACGTAAATTGAACAAATGTGGTAGAATTTCGCTGAATTCTTATTTTAACCAAAATATAAAATGATCTAATCGGGTCTCTGATTGCCCTATCATAGAAGTTTAACAGTGCATTTTACTCGCCATTACATGCGCTTTGAGATGCCGCTTAGCCCAATACGCTATCTGAAATAGGAGCGACGTAAATTGAACAAATGTGATAGAATTTCCCTAAATTCTTATATTAACCTTAATGTAAAATGATCTAATCGGGTCTCTGTTCGCCCTACCATAGAAGTCAAATAGTGCATTTCACTCGTCATTTCATGCGCTTTGATATGCCGCTTAGCCCATTACGCTATCTGAAATAGGAGCGACGTAAATTGAACAAATGTGATAGAATTTCGCTGAATTCTTGTATTAAACAAAATATAAAATGATCTAATCGGGTCTCTGATTGCCCTATCATAGAAGTTTCGTAGAGCATTTTACTCGCCATTCTACGCGCTTTAAGATGCCGCCTAGCCCAGTACGCTATCTGAAATAGTCACGACGTAAATTGAACAAATGTGATAGAATTTTGCTGAAATCTTAAATTAACCATAATATAAAATGATCTAATCGGGTCTCTGTTTGCCCTACCCCAGAAGTTTAACAGTGCATTTGACTCGCCATTTCATGCGCTTTGAGATGCCGCTTAGCTCAATACGCTATCTGAAATAGGAGCGACGTAAATTGAACAAATGTGATAGAATTTCCCTGAATTCTTATATTAACCTTAATGTAAAATGATCTAATCGGGTCTCTGTTCGCCCTACCCTAGAAGTTTAATAGTGCATTTCACTCGTCATTTCATGCGCTTTGATATGCCGCTTAGCCCATTACGCTATCTGAAATAGGAGCGACGTAAATTGAACAAATGTGATAGAATTTCGCTGAATTCTTGTATTAAGCAAAATATAAAATGATCTAATCGGGTCTCTGATTGCCCTATCAGAGAAGTTTAATAGTGCATTTTATTCGCCATTGCATGCGCTTTGAGATGCCGCTTAGCTGAATACGCTATCTGAAATAGGAGCGACGTAAATTGAACAAATGTGATAGAATTTCCCTGAAATCTTATATTAAACAAAATATAAAATGATCTAATCGGGTCTCTGATTGCCCTATCATAGAAGTTTCGTAGAGCATTTTACTCGCCATTCTACGCGCTTTCAGATGCCGCCTAGCCCAATACGCTATCTGAAATAGGAGCGACGTGAATTGAACAAATGTGATAGAATTTCGCTTAATTCTTTTATTAACCATAATGTAAAATGATCTAATCGGGTCTCTGATTGCCCTATCATAGAAGTTTAGTAGTGCATTTTACTCGCCATTCCACGCGCTTTAAGATGCCGCGTAGCCCTGTAGGCTATCTGAAATGGGAGCGCCGAAAGTTGAACAAATGTGATAGAATTACGCTGCATTCTTATATTAACCATAATATAAAATGATCTAATCGGGTCTCTGTTTGCCCTACCCGAGGAGTTTAATAGTGCATTTTACTCGCCATTTCATGCGCTTTGATATGCCGCTTAGCCCAGTACGCTATCTGAAATAGGAGCGTCGTAAATTGAACAAATGTGATAGAATTTCGGTGTATTCTTAAATTAACCATAATATAAAATGATCTAATCGGGTCTCTGTTTGCCCTACCCTAGAAGTTTAATAGTGCATTTTACTCGCCATTTCATGCGCGTTGAGATGCCGCTTAGCCCAATACGCTATCTGAAATAGGAGCGACGTAAATTGAACAAATGTGATAGAATTTCGGTGAATTCTTTTATTAACCATAATGTAAAATGATCTAATCGGGTCTCTGCTCGCCCTAGCCTAGAAGTTTAATAGTGCATTTTATTCGCCATTGCATGCGCTTTGAGATGCCGCTTAGCTGAATACGCTATTTGAAATAGGAGCGACGTAAATTGAACAAATGTGATAGAATTTCCCTGAAATCTTATATTAAACAAAATATAAAATGATCTAATCGGGTCTCTGATTGCCCTATCATAGAAGTTTCGTAGAGCATTTTACTCGCCATTCTACGCGCTTTAAGATGCCGCCTAGCCCAGTACGCTATCTGAAATAGTCACGACGTAAATTGAACAAATGTGATAGAATTTTGCTGAATTCTTATATTAACCAAAATATAAAATGATCTAATCGGGTCTCTGATTGCCCTATCATAGAAGTTTAACAGTACATTTTACTCGCCATTTCATGCGCTTTGAGATGCCGCTTAGCCCAATACGCTATCTGAAATGGGAGCGACGTAAATTGAACAAATGTGATAGAATTTCCCTAAATTCTTATATTAACCTTAATGTAAAATGATCTAATCGGGTCTCTGTTCGCCCTACCCTAGAAGTTTAATAGTGCATTTCACTCGCCATTCCACGCGCTTTAAGATGCCGCCTAGCACATTACGCTATCTGACATAGGAACGACGTAAATTGAACAAACGTGATAGAATTTTTCTGAATTCTTAAATTAACCGTAATATAAAATGATGTAATCGGGTCTCTGTTCGCCCTACCATAGAAGTCTAATAGCGCATTTTACTCGCCATTTCATGTGCTTTGAGATGCCGCTTAGCCCAATACGCTATCTGAAATAGGAGCGACGTAAGTTGAACAAATGTGATAGAATTACGCTGAATTCTTATATTAACCGTAATATAAAATGATCTAATCGGGTATCTGTTTGCCTTACCCTAGAAGTTTAATAGTGCGTTTTACTGACCATTTCATGCGCTTTGAGATGCCGCTTAGCCCAACACGCTATCTGGAATAGGAGCGACGTAAATTGAACAAATGTGATAGAATTTCGCTGAATTCTTATATTAACCAAAATATAGAATGATCTAATCGGGTCTCTGATTGCCGTATCATAGAAGTTTAATAGTGCATTTTACTCGCCATTCCACGCGCTTTAAGATGCCGCTTAGCCCAATACGCTATCTGAAATAGGAGCGACGTAAATTGAACAAATGTGATAGAATTTCCCTGAATTCTTATATTAACCTTAATGTAAAATGATCTAATCGGGTTTCTGTTCGCCCTACCATAGAAGTCTAATAGTGCATTTCACTCGTCATTTCCTGCGCTATGAGATGCCGCTTAGCCCATTACGCTATCTGAAATAGGAGCGACGTAAATTGAACAAATGTGGTAGAATTTCGCTGAATTCTTATTTTAACCAAAATATAAAATGATGTAATCGGGTCTCTGATTGCCCTATCATTGAAGTTTAACAGTGCATTTTACTCGCCATTTCATGCGCTTTGAGATGCCGCTTAGCCCAATACGCTATCTGAAATGGGAGCGACGTAAATTGAACAAATGTGACAGAATTTCCCTAAATTCTTATATTAACCTTAATGTAAAATGATCTAATCGGGTCTCTGTTCGCCCTACCATAGAAGTCTAATAGTGCATTTCACTCGTCATTTCATGCGCTTTGATATGCCGCTTAGCCCATTACGCTATCTGAAATAGGAGCGACGTAAATTGAACAAATGTGATAGAATTTCGCTGAATTCTTGTATTAAGCAAAATATAAAATGATCTAATCGGGTCTCTGATTGCCCTATCAGAGAAGTTTAATAGTGCATTTTATTCGCCATTGCATGCGCTTTGAGATGCCGCTTAGCTGAATACGCTATCTGAAATAGGAGCGACGTAAATTGAACAAATGTGATAGAATTTCCCTGAAATCTTATATTAAACAAAATATAAAATGATCTAATCGGGTCTCTGATTGCCCTATCATAGAAGTTTCGTAGAGCATTTTACTCGCCATTCTACGCGCTTTAAGATGCCGCCTAGCCCAGTACGCTATCTGAAATAGTCACGACGTAAATTGAACAAATGTGATAGAATTTCCCTGAATTCTTATATTAAACAAAATATAAAATGATCTAGTCGGGTCTCTGATCGCCCTATCATAAAAGGTTAATAGTGCATTCTACTCGCCATTCCACGCGCTTTCAGATGCCGCCTAGCCCAATACGCTATCTGAAATAGGAGCGACATAAATTGAACAAATGTGATAGAATTTCGCTGAATTCTTAAATTAACCATAATATAAAATGATCTAATCGGGTCTCTGATTGCCCTATCATAGAAGTTAAATAGTGCATTTTACTCGCCATTCCACGCGCTTTAATATGCCGCCTAGCCCAGTACGCTATCTGAAATAGGAGCGACGTAAATTGAACAAATGTGATAGAATTTCGCTTAATTCTTTTATTAACCATAATGTAAAATGATCTAATCGTGTCTCTGATTGCCCTATCATAGAAGTTTAGTAGTGCATTTTACTCGCCATGCCACGCGCTTTAAGATGCCGCGTAGCCCTGTAGGCTATCTGAAATGGGAGCGCCGAAAGTTGAACAAATGTGATAGAATTACGCTGCATTCTTATATTAACCATAATATAAAATGATCTAATCGGGTCTCTGTTTGCCCTACCCTAGGAGTTTAATAGTGCATTTTACTCGCCATTTCATGCGCTTTGATATGCCGCTTAGCCCAGTACGCTATCTGAAATAGGAGCGTCGTAAATTGAACAAATGTGATAGAATTTCGGTGTATTCTTAAATTAACCATAATATAAAATGATCTAATCGGGTCTCTGATTGCCCTATCATAGAAGTTTCGTAGAGCATTTTACTCGCCATTCTACGCGCTTTAAGATGCCGCCTAGCCCAGTACGCTATCTGAAATAGTCACGACGTAAATTGAACAAATGTGATAGAATTTTGCTGAAATCTTAAATTAACCATAATATAAAATGATCTAATCGGGTCTCTGTTTGCCCTACCCTAGAAGTTTAACAGTGCATTTCACTCGACATTTCATGCGCTTTGAGATGCCGCTTAGCTGAATACGCTATCTGAAATAGGAGCGACGTAAATTGAACAAATGTGATAGAATTTCCCTGAATTCTTATATTAAACAAAATATAAAATGATCTAGTCGGGTCTCTGATCGCCCTATCATAAAAGGTTAATAGTGCATTCTACTCGCCATTCCACGCGCTTTCAGATGCCGCCTAGCCCAATACGCTATCTGAAATAGGAGCGACGTAAATTGAACAAATGTGATAGAATTTCGCTTAATTCTTTTATTAACCATAATGTAAAATGATCTAATCGGGTCTCTGATTGCCCTATCATAGAAGTTTAGTAGTGCATTTTACTCGCCATTCCACGCGCTTTAAGATGCCGCGTAGCCCTGTAGGCTATCTGAAATGGGAGCGCCGAAAGTTGAACAAATGTGATAGAATTACGCTGCATTCTTATATTAACCATAATATAAAATGATCTAATCGGGTCTCTGTTTGCCCTACCCTAGGAGTTTAATAGTGCATTTTACTCGCCATTTCATGCGCTTTGATATGCCGCTTAGCCCAGTACGCTATCTGAAATAGGAGCGTCGTAAATTGAACAAATGTGATAGAATTTCGGTGTATTCTTAAATTAACCATAATATAAAATGATCTAATCGGGTCTCTGTTTGCCCTACACTAGAAGTTTAATAGTGCATTTTACTCGCCATTTCATGCGCGTTGAGATGCCGCTTAGCCCAATACGCTATCTGAAATAGGAGCGACGTAAATTGAACAAATGTGATAGAATTTCGGTGAATTCTTTTATTAACCATAATGTAAAATGATCTAATCGGGTCTCTGCTCGCCCTAGCCTAGAAGTTTAATAGTGCATTTATTCGCCATTGCATGCGCTTTGAGATGCCGCTTAGCACAATACGCTATCTGAAATAGGAGCGACGTAAATTGAACAAATGTGATAGAATTTCCCTGAAATCTTATATTAAACAAAATATAAAATGATCTAATCGGGTCTCTGATTGCCCTATCATAGAAGTTTCGTAGAGCATTTTACTCGCCATTCTACGCGCTTTAAGATGCCGCCTAGCCCAGTACGCTATCTGAAATAGTCACGACGTAAATTGAACAAATGTGATAGAATTTCGCTGAATTCTTATATTAACCAAAATATAAAATGATCTAATCGGGTCTCTGATTGCCCTATCATAGAAGTTTAACAGTACATTTTACTCGCCATTTCATGCGCTTTGAGATGCCGCTTAGCCCAATACGCTATCTGAAATGGGAGCGACGTAAATTGAACAAATGTGATAGAATTTCCCTAAATTCTTATATTAACCTTAATGTAAAATGATCTTATCGGGTCTCTGTTCGCCCTACCCTAGAAGTTTAATAGTGCATTTCACTCGCCATTCCACGCGCTTTAAGATGCCGCCTAGCACATTACGCTATCTGAAATAGGAACGACGTAAATTGAACAAACGTGATAGAATTTTGCTGAATTCTTAAATTAACCGTAATATAAAATGATGTAATCGGGTCTCTGTTCGCCCTACCATAGAAGTCTAATAGCGCATTTTACTCGCCATTTCATGTGCTTTGAGATGCCGCTTAGCCCAATACGCTATCTGAAATAGGAGCGACGTAAGTTGAACAAATGTGATAGAATTACGCTGAATTCTTATATTAACCGTAATATAAAATGATCTAATCGGGTATCTGTTTGCCCTACCCTAGGAGTTTAATAGTGCATTTTACTCGCCATTTCATGCGCTTTGATATGCCGCTTAGCCCAGTACGCTATCTGAAATAGGAGCGTCGTAAATTGAACAAATGTGATAGAATTTCGGTGTATTCTTAAATTAACCATAATATAAAATGATCTAATCGGGTCTCTGATTGCCCTATCATAGAAGTTTAGTAGTGCATTTTACTCGCCATTCCACGCGCTTTAAGATGCCGCGTAGCCCTGTAGGCTATCTGAAATGGGAGCGCCGAAAGTTGAACAAATGTGATAGAATTACGCTGCATTCTTATATTAACCATAATGTAAAATGATCTAATCGGGTCTCTGCTCGCCCTAGCCTAGAAGTTTAATAGTGCATTTTATTCGCCATTGCATGCGCTTTGAGATGCCGCTTAGCTGAATACGCTATCTGAAATAGGAGCGACGTAAATTGAACAAATGTGATAGAATTTCCCTGAAATCTTATATTAAACAAAATATAAAATGATCTAATCGGGTCTCTGATTGCCCTATCATAGAAGTTTCGTAGAGCATTTTACTCGCCATTCTACGCGCTTTAAGATGCCGCCTAGCCCAGTACGCTATCTGAAATAGTCACGACGTAAATTGAACAAATGTGATAGAATGTTGCTGAAATCTTAAATTAACCATAATATAAAATGATCTAATCGGGTCTCTGTTTGCCCTACCCCAGAAGTTTAACAGTGCATTTCACTCGACATTTCATGCGCTTTGAGATGCCGCTTAGCCCAATACGCTATCTGAAATAGGAGCGACGTAAATTGAACAAATGTGATAGAATTTCCCTGAATTCTTATATTAACCATAATATAAAATGATCTAATCGGGTCTCTGTTTGCCCTACCCTAGAAGTTTAATAGTGCATTTTACTCGCCATTTCATGCGCGTTGAGATGCAGCTTAGCCCAATACGCTATCTGAAATAGGAGCGACGTAAGTTGACCAAATGTGATAGAATTACGCTGAATTCTTGTATTAACCGTAATATAAAATGGTCTAATCGGGTCTCCGTTTGCCTTATCCTAGAAGTTTAACAGTGCATTTTACTCGCCATTTCATGCGCATTGAGATGCAGCTTAGCCCAATACGCTATTTGAAATAGGAGCGACGTAAATTAAACAAATGTGATAGAATTTCGCTGAATTCTTATATTAACCAAAATATAAAATGATCTAATCGGGTCTCTGATTGCCCTATCATAGAAGTTTAAGAGTGCATTTTGCTCGCCATTCCACGCGCTTTAATATTCCGCCTAGCCCAGTACGCTATCTGAAATAGGAGCGACGTAAGTTGACCAAATGTGATAGAATTTCGCTGAATTCTTAAATTAACCATAATATGAAATGATCTAATCGGGTCTCTGTTTGCCCTACCCTAGAAGTTTAATAGTGCATTTTACTCATCATTCCACGCGCTTTAAGATGCCGCCTAGCCCAGTACGCTATCTGAAATAGGAGCGACGTAAGTTGAACAAATGTGATAGGATTACGCTGAATTCTTATATTAACCGTAATATAAAATGGTCTAATCGGGTCTCCGTTTGCCTTATCCTAGAAGTTTAACAGTGCATTTTACTCGCCATTTCATGCGCATTGAGATGCCGCTTAGCCCAATACGCTATCTGAAATAGGAGCGACGTAAATTGAACAAATGTGATAGAATTTTGCTGAATTCTTAAATTAACCATAATATAAAATGATCTAATCAGGTCTCTGATTGCCCTACCCTAGAAGCTTAATAGTGCATTTTACTCGCCATTTCTTGCGCTTTGAGATGCAGCTTAGCCCAATACGCTATTTGAAATAGGAGCGACGTAAATTAAACAAATGTGATAGAATTTCGCTGAATTCTTATATTAACCAAAATATAAAATGATCTAATCGGGTCTCTGATTGCCCTACCCTAGAAGTTTAATAGTGCATTTTACTCGCCATTTCTTGCGCTTTGAGATGCAGCTTAGGCCAATACGCTATTTGAAATAGGAGCGACGTAAATTAAACAAATGTGATAGAATTTCGCTGAATTCTTATATTAACCAAAATATAAAATGATCTAATCGGGTCTCTGATTGCCCTATCATAGAAGGTTAAGAGTGCATTTTACTCGCCATTCCACGCGCTTTAATATGCCGCCTAGCCCAGTACGCTATCTGCAATAGGAGCGACGTAAGTTGAACAAATGTGATAGAATTACGCTGAATTCTTAAATTAACCATAATATAAAATGATCTAATCGGGTCTCTGTTCGCCCTATCCTAGAAGTTTAATAGTGCATTTCACTCGTCATTTCATGCGCTTTGAGATGCCGCTTAGCCCAATACGCTGTCTGAAATAGGAGCGACGTAAATTGAACAAATGTGATAGAATTTCGCTGAATTCTTATATTAACCAAAATATAAAATGATCTAATCGGGTCTCTGTTTGCCCTACCCTAGTAGTTTATTAGTGCATTTCACTCGTCATTTCATGCGCTTTGAGATGCCGCTTAGCCCAATAAGCTATCTGAAATAGGAGCGACGTAAATTGAACACATGTGATAGAATTACGCTGAATTCTTAAATTAACCATAATATAAAATGATCTAATCAGGTCTCTGATTGCCCTACCCTAGAAGTTTAATAGTGCATTTTACTCGCCATTTCTTGCGCTTTGAGATGCAGCTTAGCCCAATACACTGTTTGAAATAGGAGCGACGTAAATTAAACAAATGTGATAGAATTTCGCTGAATTCTTATATTAACCAAAATATAAAATGATCTAATCGGGTCTCTGATTGCCCTATCATAGAAGTTTAAGAGTGCATTTTACTCGCCATTCCACGCGCTTTAATATGCCGCCTAGCCCAGTACGCTATCTAAAATAGGAGCGACGTAAGTTGACCAAATGTGATAGAATTACGCTGAATTCTTGTATTAACCAAAATATAAAATGATCTAATCGGGTCTCTGATTGCCCTATCATAGAAGTTTAAGAGTGCATTTTACTCGCCATTCCACGCGCTTTAATATGCCGCCTAGCCCAGTACGCTATCTGAAATAGGAGCGACGTAAGTTGACCAAATGTGATAGAATTACGCTGAATTCTTGTATTAACCGTAATATAAAATGGTCTAATCGGGTCTCCGTTTGCCTTATCCTAGAAGTTTAACAGTGCATTTTACTCGCCATTTCATGCGCATTGAGATGGCGCTTAGCCCAATACGCTATCTGAAATAGGAGCGATGTAAATTGAACAAATGTGATAGAATTTCGCTGAATTCTTAAATTAACCATAATATGAAATGATCTAATCGGGTCTCTGTTTGCCCTACCCTAGAAGTTTAATAGTGCATTTTACTCATCATTCCACGCGCTTTAAGATGCCGCCTTGCCCAGTACGCTATCTGAAATAGGAGCGACGTAAATTGAACAAATGTGATAGAATATTGCTGAATTCTTAAATTAACCATAATATAAAATGATCTAATCAGGTCTCTGATTGCCCTACCCTAGAAGTTTAATAGTGCATTTTACTCTCCATTTCTTGCGCTTTGAGATGCAGCTTAGCCCAATACGCTATTTGAAATAGGAGCGACGTAAATTAAACAAATGTGATAGAATTTCGCTGAATTCTTATATTAACCAAAATATAAAATGATCTAATCGGGTCTCTGATTGCTCTATCATAGAAGTTTAAGAGTGCATTTTACTCGCCATTCCACGCGCTTTAATACGCCGCCTAGCCCAGTACGCTATCTGCAATAGGAGCGACGTAAGTTGAACAAATCTGATAGAATTACGCTGAATTCTTATATTAACCGTAATATAAAATGGTCTAATCGGGTATCCGTTTGCCTTATCCTAGAAGTTTAACAGTGCATTTTACTCGCCATTTCATGCGCATTGAGATGCCGCTTAGCCCAATACGCTATCTGAAATAGGAGCGCTGTAAATTGAACAAATGTGATAGAATTTCGCTGAATTCATAAATTTACCATAATACAAAATGATCTAATCGGGTCTCTGTTTGCCCTACCCCAGAAGTTTAATAGTGCATTTGACTCGTCATTTCATGCGCCATGAGATGCCGCTTAGCCCAATACGCTACCTGAAATAGGAGCGATGTAAATTGAACAAATGTGATAGAATTTTGCTGAATTCTTAAATTAACCATAATATAAAATGATCTAATCGGGTCTCTGTTTGCCCTACCCTAGAAGTTTATTAGTGCATTTTACTCGTCATCTCTTGCGCTTTGAGATGCCGCTTAGCCCAATACGCTATCTGAAATAGGAGCGACGTAAATTGAACTAATGTGATAGAATTTCGCTGAATTCTTAAATTAACCATAATATAAAATGATCTAATCGGGTCTCTGTTCGCCCTATCCTAGAAGTTTAATAGTGCATTTCACTCTTCATTTCATGCGCTTTGAGATGCCGCTTAGCCCAATACGCTGTCTGAAATAGGAGCGACGTAAATTGAACAAATGTGATAGAATTTCGCTGAATTCTTATATTAACCAAAATATAAAATGATCGAATCGGGTCTCTGTTTGCCCTACCCTAGAAGTTTATTAGTGCATTTCACTCGTCATTTCAAGCGCTTTGAGATGCCGCTTAGCCCAATAAGCTATCTGAAATAGGAGCGACGTAAATTGAACACATGTGATAGAATTACGCTGAATTCTTAAATTAACCATAATATAAAATGATCTAATCGGGTCTCCGTTTGCCTTATCCTAGAAGTTTAACAGTGCATTTTACTCGACATTTCATGCGCATTGAGATGCCGCTTAGCCCAATACGCTATCTGAAATAGGAGCGATGTAAATTGAACAAATGTGATAGAATTTCGCTGAATTCTTAAATTAACCATAATATGAAATGATCTAATCGGGTCTCTGTTTGCCCTACCCTAGAAGTTTAATAGTGCATTTTACTCATCATTCCACGCGCTTTAAGATGCCGCCTAGCCCAGTACGCTATCCGAAATAGGAGCGACGTAAATTGAACAAATCTGACAGAATTTTGCTGAATTCTTAAATTAACCATAATATAAAATGATCTAATCAGGTCTCTGATTGCCCTACCCTAGAAGTTTAATAGTGCATTTTACTCGCCATTTCTTGCGCTTTGAGATGCAGCTTAGCCCAATACGCTGTTTGAAATAGGAGCGACGTAAATTAAACAAATGTGATAGAATTTCGCTGAATTCTTATATTAACCAAAATATAAAATGATCTAATAGGGTCTCCGTTTGCCTTATCCTAGAAGTTTAACCGTGCATTTTACTCGCCATTTCATGCGCATTGAGATGCCGCTTAGCCCAATACGCTATCTGAAATAGTAGCGATGTAAATTGAACAAATGTGATAGAATTTCGCTGAATTCTTAAATTAACCATAATATGAAATGATCTAATCGGGTCTCTGTTTGCCCTACCCTAGAAGTTTAATAGTGCATTTTACTCATCATTCCACGCGCTTTAAGATGCCGCCTACCCCAGTACGCTATCCTAAATAGGAGCGACGTAAATTGAACAAATCTGACAGAATTTTGCTGAATTCTTAAATTAACCATAATATAAAATGATCTAATCAGGTCTCTGATTGCCCTACCCTAGAAGTTTAATAGTGCATTTTACTCGCCATTTCTTGCGCTTTGAGATGCAGCTTAGCCCAATACGCTGTTTGAAATAGGAGCGACGTAAATTAAACAAATGTGATAGAATTACGCTGAATTCTTATATTAACCGTAATATAATATGATCTAATCGGGTCTCCGTTTGCCTTATCCTAGAAGTTTAACAGTGCATTTTACTCGACATTTCATGCGCATTGAGATGCCGCTTAGCCCAATACGCTATCTGAAATAGGAGCGATGTAAATTGAACAAATGTGATAGAATTTCGCTGAATTCTTAAATTAACCATAATATGAAATGATCTAATCGGGTCTCTGTTTGCCCTACCCTAGAAGTTTAATAGTGCATTTTACTCATCATTCCACGCGCTTTAAGATGCCGCCTAGCCCAGTACGCTATCCGAAATAGGAGCGACGTAAATTGAACAAATGTGATAGAATTTCGCTGAATTCTTAAATTAACCATAATATAAAATGATCTAATCGGGTCTCTGATTGCCCTATCATAGAAGTTAAATAGTGCATTTTACTCGCCATTCCACGCGCTTTAATATGCCGCCTAGCCCAGTACGCTATCTGAAATAGGAGCGACGTAAATTGAACAAATGTGATAGAATTTCGCTTAATTCTTTTATTAACCATAATGTAAAATGATCTAATCGTGTCTCTGATTGCCCTATCATAGAAGTTTAGTAGTGCATTTTACTCGCCATGCCACGCGCTTTAAGATGCCGCGTAGCCCTGTAGGCTATCTGAAATGGGAGCGCCGAAAGTTGAACAAATGTGATAGAATTACGCTGCATTCTTATATTAACCATAATATAAAATGATCTAATCGGGTCTCTGTTTGCCCTACCCTAGGAGTTTAATAGTGCATTTTACTCGCCATTTCATGCGCTTTGATATGCCGCTTAGCCCAGTACGCTATCTGAAATAGGAGCGTCGTAAATTGAACAAATGTGATAGAATTTCGGCGTATTCTTAAATTAACCATAATATAAAATGATCTAATCGGGTCTCTGATTGCCCTATCATAGAAGTTTCGTAGAGCATTTTACTCGCCATTCTACGCGCTTTAAGATGCCGCCTAGCCCAGTACGCTATCTGAAATAGTCACGACGTAAATTGAACAAATGTGATAGAATTTTGCTGAAATCTTAAATTAACCATAATATAAAATGATCTAATCGGGTCTCTGTTTGCCCTACCCTAGAAGTTTAACAGTGCATTTCACTCGACATTTCATGCGCTTTGAGATGCCGCTTAGCTGAATACGCTATCTGAAATAGGAGCGACGTAAATTGAACAAATGTGATAGAATTTCCCTGAATTCTTATATTAAACAAAATATAAAATGATCTAGTCGGGTCTCTGATCGCCCTATCATAAAAGGTTAATAGTGCATTCTACTCGCCATTCCACGCGCTTTCAGATGCCGCCTAGCCCAATACGCTATCTGAAATAGGAGCGACATAAATTGAACAAATGTGATAGAATTTCGCTTAATTCTTTTATTAACCATAATGTAAAATGATCTAATCGGGTCTCTGATTGCCCTATCATAGAAGTTTAGTAGTGCATTTTACTCGCCATTCCACGCGCTTTAAGATGCCGCGTAGCCCTGTAGGCTATCTGAAATGGGAGCGCCGAAAGTTGAACAAATGTGATAGAATTACGCTGCATTCTTATATTAACCATAATATAAAATGATCTAATCGGGTCTCTGTTTGCCCTACCCTAGGAGTTTAATAGTGCATTTTACTCGCCATTTCATGCGCTTTGATATGCCGCTTAGCCCAGTACGCTATCTGAAATAGGAGCGTCGTAAATTGAACAAATGTGATAGAATTTCGGTGTATTCTTAAATTAACCATAATATAAAATGATCTAATCGGGTCTCTGTTTGCCCTACACTAGAAGTTTAATAGTGCATTTTACTCGCCATTTCATGCGCGTTGAGATGCCGCTTAGCCCAATACGCTATCTGAAATAGGAGCGACGTAAATTGAACAAATGTGATAGAATTTCGGTGAATTCTTTTATTAACCATAATGTAAAATGATCTAATCGGGTCTCTGCTCGCCCTAGCCTAGAAGTTTAATAGTGCATTTTATTCGCCATTGCATGCGCTTTGAGATGCCGCTTAGCTGAATACGCTATTTGAAATAGGAGCGACGTAAATTGAACAAATGTGATAGAATTTCCCTGAAATCTTATATTAAACAAAATATAAAATGATCTAATCGGGTCTCTGATTGCCCTATCATAGAAGTTTCGTAGAGCATTTTACTCGCCATTCTACGCGCTTTAAGATGCCGCCTAGCCCAGTACGCTATCTGAAATAGTCACGACGTAAATTGAACAAATGTGATAGAATTTTGCTGAATTCTTATTTTAACCAAAATATAAAATGATCTAATCGGGTCTCTGATTGCCCTATCATAGAAGTTTAACAGTACATTTTACTCGCCATTTCATGCGCTTTGAGATGCCGCTTAGCCCAATACGCTATCTGAAATGGGAGCGACGTAAATTGAACAAATGTGATAGAATTTCCCTAAATTCTTATATTAACCTTAATGTAAAATGATCTTATCGGGTCTCTGTTCGCCCTACCCTAGAAGTTTAATAGTGCATTTCACTCGCCATTCCACGCGCTTTAAGATGCCGCCTAGCACATTACGCTATCTGACATAGGAACGACGTAAATTGAACAAACGTGATAGAATTTTGCTGAATTCTTAAATTAACCGTAATATAAAATGATGTAATCGGGTCTCTGTTCGCCCTACCATAGAAGTCTAATAGCGCATTTTACTCGCCATTTCATGCGCTTTGAGATGCCGCTTAGCCCAATACGCTATCTGAAATAGGAGCGACGTAAGTTGAACAAATGTGATAGAATTACGCTGAATTCTTATATTAACCGTAATATAAAATGATCTAATCGGGTATCTGTTTGCCCTACCCTAGGAGTTTAATAGTGCATTTTACTCGCCATTTCATGCGCTTTGATATGCCGCTTAGCCCAGTACGCTATCTGAAATAGGAGCGTCGTAAATTGAACAAATGTGATAGAATTTCGGCGTATTCTTAAATTAACCATAATATAAAATGATCTAATCGGGTCTCTGATTGCCCTATCATAGAAGTTTAGTAGTGCATTTTACTCGCCATTCCACGCGCTTTAAGATGCCGCGTAGCCCTGTAGGCTATCTGAAATGGGAGCGCCGAAAGTTGAACAAATGTGATAGAATTACGCTGCATTCTTATATTAACCATAATGTAAAATGATCTAATCGGGTCTCTGCTCGCCCTAGCCTAGAAGTTTAATAGTGCATTTTATTCGCCATTGCATGCGCTTTGAGATGCCGCTTAGCTGAATACGCTATCTGAAATAGGAGCGACGTAAATTGAACAAATGTGATAGAATTTCCCTGAAATCTTATATTAAACAAAATATAAAATGATCTAATCGGGTCTCTGATTGCCCTATCATAGAAGTTTCGTAGAGCATTTTACTCGCCATTCTACGCGCTTTAAGATGCCGCCTAGCCCAGTACGCTATCTGAAATAGTCACGACGTAAATTGAACAAATGTGATAGAATGTTGCTGAAATCTTAAATTAACCATAATATAAAATGATCTAATCGGGTCTCTGTTTGCCCTACCCCAGAAGTTTAACAGTGCATTTCACTCGACATTTCATGCGCTTTGAGATGCCGCTTAGCCCAATACGCTATCTGAAATAGGAGCGACGTAAATTGAACAAATGTGATAGAATTTCCCTGAATTCTTATATTAACCATAATATAAAATGATCTAATCGGGTCTCTGTTTGCCCTACCCTAGAAGTTTAATAGTGCATTTTACTCGCCATTTCATGCGCGTTGAGATGCAGCTTAGCCCAATACGCTATCTGAAATAGGAGCGACGTAAGTTGACCAAATGTGATAGAATTACGCTGAATTCTTGTATTAACCGTAATATAAAATGGTCTAATCGGGTCTCCGTTTGCCTTATCCTAGAAGTTTAACAGTGCATTTTACTCGCCATTTCATGCGCATTGAGATGCGGCTTAGCCCAATACGCTATTTGAAATAGGAGCGACGTAAATTAAACAAATGTGATAGAATTTCGCTGAATTCTTATATTAACCAAAATATAAAATGATCTAATCGGGTCTCTGATTGCCCTATCATAGAAGTTTAAGAGTGCATTTTGCTCGCCATTCCACGCGCTTTAATATTCCGCCTAGCCCAGTACGCTATCTGAAATAGGAGCGACGTAAGTTGACCAAATGTGATAGAATTTCGCTGAATTCTTAAATTAACCATAATATGAAATGATCTAATCGGGTCTCTGTTTGCCCTACCCTAGAAGTTTAATAGTGCATTTTACTCATCATTCCACGCGCTTTAAGATGCCGCCTAGCCCAGTACGCTATCTGAAATAGGAGCGACGTAAGTTGAACAAATGTGATAGGATTACGCTGAATTCTTATATTAACCGTAATATAAAATGGTCTAATCGGGTCTCCGTTTGCCTTATCCTAGAAGTTTAACAGTGCATTTTACTCGCCATTTCATGCGCATTGAGATGCCGCTTAGCCCAATACGCTATCTGAAATAGGAGCGACGTAAATTGAACAAATGTGATAGAATTTTGCTGAATTCTTAAATTAACCATAATATAAAATGATCTAATCAGGTCTCTGATTGCCCTACCCTAGAAGTTTAATAGTGCATTTTACTCGCCATTTCTTGCGCTTTGAGATGCAGCTTAGCCCAATACGCTATTTGAAATAGGAGCGACGTAAATTAAACAAATGTGATAGAATTTCGCTGAATTCTTATATTAACCAAAATATAAAATGATCTAATCGGGTCTCTGATTGCCCTACCCTAGAAGTTTAATAGTGCATTTTACTCGCCATTTCTTGCGCTTTGAGATGCAGCTTAGCCCAATACGCTATTTGAAATAGGAGCGACGTAAATTAAACAAATGTGATAGAATTTCGCTGAATTCTTATATTAACCAAAATATAAAATGATCTAATCGGGTCTCTGATTGCCCTATCATAGAAGTTTAAGAGTGCATTTTACTCGCCATTCCACGCGCTTTAATATGCCGCCTAGCCCAGTACGCTATCTGCAATAGGAGCGACGTAAGTTGAACAAATGTGATAGAATTACGCTGAATTCTTAAATTAACCATAATATAAAATGATCTAATCGGGTCTCTGTTCGCCCTATCCTAGAAGTTTAATAGTGCATTTCACTCGTCATTTCATGCGCTTTGAGATGCCGCTTAGCCCAATACGCTGTCTGAAATAGGAGCGACGTAAATTGAACAAATGTGATAGAATTTCGCTGAATTCTTATATTAACCAAAATATAAAATGATCTAATCGGGTCTCTGTTTGCCCTACCCTAGTAGTTTATTAGTGCATTTCACTCGTCATTTCATGCGCTTTGAGATGCCGCTTAGCCCAATAAGCTATCTGAAATAGGAGCGACGTAAATTGAACACATGTGATAGAATTACGCTGAATTCTTAAATTAACCATAATATAAAATGATCTAATCAGGTCTCTGATTGCCCTACCCTAGAAGTTTAATAGTGCATTTTACTCGCCATTTCTTGCGCTTTGAGATGCAGCTTAGCCCAATACACTGTTTGAAATAGGAGCGACGTAAATTAAACAAATGTGATAGAATTTCGCTGAATTCTTATATTAACCAAAATATAAAATGATCTAATCGGGTCTCTGATTGCCCTATCATAGAAGTTTAAGAGTGCATTTTACTCGCCATTCCACGCGCTTTAATATGCCGCCTAGCCCAGTACGCTATCTAAAATAGGAGCGACGTAAGTTGACCAAATGTGATTGAATTACGCTGAATGCTTGTATTAACCAAAATATAAAATGATCTAATCGGGTCTCTGATTGCCCTATCATAGAAGTTTAAGAGTGCATTTTACTCGCCATTCCACGCGCTTTAATATGCCGCCTAGCCCAGTACGCTATCTGAAATAGGAGCGACGTAAGTTGACCAAATGTGATAGAATTACGCTGAATTCTTGTATTAACCGTAATATAAAATGGTCTAATCGGGTCTCCGTTTGCCTTATCCTAGAAGTTTAACAGTGCATTTTACTCGCCATTTCATGCGCATTGAGATGGCGCTTAGCCCAATACGCTATCTGAAATAGGAGCGATGTAAATTGAACAAATGTGATAGAATTTCGCTGAATTCTTAAATTAACCATAATATGAAATGATCTAATCGGGTCTCTGTTTGCCCTACCCTAGAAGTTTAATAGTGCATTTTACTCATCATTCCACGCGCTTTAAGATGCCGCCTTGCCCAGTACGCTATCTGAAATAGGAGCGACGTAAATTGAACAAATGTGATAGAATATTGCTGAATTCTTAAATTAACCATAATATAAAATGATCTAATCAGGTCTCTGATTGCCCTACCCTAGAAGTTTAATAGTGCATTTTACTCTCCATTTCTTGCGCTTTGAGATGCAGCTTAGCCCAATACGCTATTTGAAATAGGAGCGACGTAAATTAAACAAATGTGATAGAATTTCGCTGAATTCTTATATTAACCAAAATATAAAATGATCTAATCGGGTCTCTGATTGCTCTATCATAGAAGTTTAAGAGTGCATTTTACTCGCCATTCCACGCGCTTTAATACGCCGCCTAGCCCAGTACGCTATCTGCAATAGGAGCGACGTAAGTTGAACAAATCTGATAGAATTACGCTGAATTCTTATATTAACCGTAATATAAAATGGTCTAATCGGGTATCCGTTTGCCTTATCCTAGAAGTTTAACAGTGCATTTTACTCGCCATTTCATGCGCATTGAGATGCCGCTTAGCCCAATACGCTATCTGAAATAGGAGCGATGTAAATTGAACAAATGTGATAGAATTTCGCTGAATTCATAAATTTACCATAATACAAAATGATCTAATCGGGTCTCTGTTTGCCCTACCCCAGAAGTTTAATAGTGCATTTGACTCGTTATTTCATGCGCCATGAGATGCCGCTTAGCCCAATACGCTACCTGAAATAGGAGCGATGTAAATTGAACAAATGTGATAGAATTTTGCTGAATTCTTAAATTAACCATAATATAAAATGATCTAATCGGGTCTCTGTTTGCCCTACCCTAGAAGTTTATTAGTGCATTTTACTCGTCATCTCTTGCGCTTTGAGATGCCGCTTAGCCCAATACGCTATCTGAAATAGGAGCGACGTAAATTGAACTAATGTGATAGAATTTCGCTGAATTCTTAAATTAACCATAATATAAAATGATCTAATCGGGTCTCTGTTCGCCCTATCCTAGAAGTTTAATAGTGCATTTCACTCTTCATTTCATGCGCTTTGAGATGCCGCTTAGCCCAATACGCTATCTGAAATAGGAGCGACGTAAATTGAACAAATGTGATAGAATTTCGCTGAATTCTTATATTAACCAAAATATAAAATGATCGAATCGGGTCTCTGTTTGCCCTACCCTAGAAGTTTATTAGTGCATTTCACTCGTCATTTCAAGCGCTTTGAGATGCCGCTTAGCCCAATAAGCTATCTGAAATAGGAGCGACGTAAATTGAACACATGTGATAGAATTACGCTGAATTCTTAAATTAACCATAATATAAAATGATCTAATCGGGTCTCCGTTTGCCTTATCCTAGAAGTTTAACAGTGCATTTTACTCGACATTTCATGCGCATTGAGATGCCGCTTAGCCCAATACGCTATCTGAAATAGGAGCGATGTAAATTGAACAAATGTGATAGAATTTCGCTGAATTCTTAAATTAACCATAATATGAAATGATCTAATCGGGTCTCTGTTTGCCCTACCCTAGAAGTTTAATAGTGCATTTTACTCATCATTCCACGCGCTTTAAGATGCCGCCTACCCCAGTACGCTATCCTAAATAGGAGCGACGTAAATTGAACAAATCTGACAGAATTTTGCTGAATTCTTAAATTAACCATAATATAAAATGATCTAATCAGGTCTCTGATTGCCCTACCCTAGAAGTTTAATAGTGCATTTTACTCGCCATTTCTTGCGCTTTGAGATGCAGCTTAGCCCAATACGCTGTTTGAAATAGGAGCGACGTAAATTAAACAAATGTGATAGAATTTCGCTGAATTCTTATATTAACCAAAATATAAAATGATCTAATAGGGTCTCCGTTTGCCTTATCCTAGAAGTTTAACCGTGCATTTTACTCGCCATTTCATGCGCATTGAAATGCCGCTTAGCCCAATACGCTATCTGAAATAGTAGCGATGTAAATTGAACAAATGTGATAGAATTTCGCTGAATTCTTAAATTAACCATAATATGAAATGATCTAATCGGGTCTCTGTTTGCCCTACCCTAGAAGTTTAATAGTGCATTTTACTCATCATTCCACGCGCTTTAAGATGCCGCCTACCCCAGTACGCTATCCTAAATAGGAGCGACGTAAATTGAACAAATCTGACAGAATTTTGCTGAATTCTTAAATTAACCATAATATAAAATGATCTAATCAGGTCTCTGATTGCCCTACCCTAGAAGTTTAATAGTGCATTTTACTCGCCATTTCTTGCGCTTTGAGATGCAGCTTAGCCCAATACGCTGTTTGAAATAGGAGCGACGTAAATTAAACAAATGTGATAGAATTACGCTGAATTCTTATATTAACCGTAATATAATATGATCTAATCGGGTCTCCGTTTGCCTTATCCTAGAAGTTTAACAGTGCATTTTACTCGACATTTCATGCGCATTGAGATGCCGCTTAGCCCAATACGCTATCTGAAATAGGAGCGATGTAAATTGAACAAATGTGATAGAATTTCGCTGAATTCTTAAATTAACCATAATATGAAATGATCTAATCGGGTCTCTGTTTGCCCTACCCTAGAAGTTTAATAGTGCATTTTACTCATCATTCCACGCGCTTTAAGATGCCGCCTAGCCCAGTACGCTATCCGAAATAGGAGCGACGTAAATTGAACAAATCTGACAGAATTTTGCTGAATTCTTAAATTAACCATAATATAAAATGATCTAATCAGGTCTCTGATTGCCCTACCCTAGAAGTTTAATAGTGCATTTTACTCGCCATTTCTTGCGCTTTGAGATGCAGCTTAGCTCAATACGCTATTTGAAATAGGAGCGACGTAAATTAAACAAATGTGATAGAATTTCGCTGAATTCTTATATTAACCAAAATATAAAATGATCTAATCGGGTCTCTGATTGCCCCATCATAGAAGTTTAAGAGTGCATTTTACTCACCATTCCACGCGCTTTAATATGCCGCCTAGCCCAGTACGCTATCTGAAATAGGAGCGACGTAAGTTGACCAAATGTGATAGAATTACGCAGAATTCTTGTATTAACCGTAATATAAAATGGTCTAATCGGGTCTCCGTTTGCCTTATCCTAGAAGTTTAACAGTGCATTTTACTCGCCATTTCATGCGCATTGAGATGCCGCTTAGCCCAATACGCTATCTGAAATAGGAGCGATGTAAATTGAACAAATGTGATAGAATTACGCTGAATTCTTAAATTAACCATAATATAAAATGATCTAATCGGCCTCTGATTGCCCTATCATAGAAGTTTAAAAGTGCATTTTACTCGCCACTCCAGGCGCTTTAAGATGCCGCCTAGCCCAGTACACTATCTGAAACACGAGCGACGTAAATTGAACAAATGTGATAGAATTTCGCTGAATTCTTAAATTTACCATAATACAAAAAGATCTAATCGGGTCTCTATTTGCCCTACCCCAGAAGTTTAATAGTGCATTTGACTCGTCATTTCATGCGCCATGAGATGCCGCTTAGCCCAATACGCTACCTGAAATAGGAGCGATGTAAATTGTACAAATGTGATAGAATTTTGCTGAATTCTTAAATTAACCATAATATAAAATGATCTAATCGGGTCTCTGTTTGCCCTACCCTAGAAGTTTATTAGTGCATTTTACTCGTCATTTCTTGCGCTTTGAGTTGCCGCTTAGCCCAATACGCTATCTGAAATAGGAGCGACGTAAATTGAACTAATGTGATAGAATTTCGCTGAATTCTTAAATTAACCATAATATAAAATGATCTAATCGGGTCTCTGTTCGCCCTATCCTAGAAGTTTAATAGTGCATTTTACTCATCATTCCACGCGCTTTATGATTCCGCCTAGCCCAGTACGCTATCTGAAATAGGAGCGACGTAAATTGAACAAATGTGATAGAATTTTGCTGAATTCTTAAATTAACCATAATATAAAATGATCTAATCAGGTCTCTGATTGCCCTACCCTAGAAGTTTAATAGTGAATTTTACTCGCCATTTCTTGCGCTTTGAGATGCAGCTTAGCCCAATACGCTATTTGAAATAGGAGCGACGTAAATTAAACAAATGTGATAGAATTTCGCTGAATTCTTCTATTAACCAAAATATAAAATGATCTAATCGGGTCTCTGATTGCCCTATCATAGAAGTTTAAGAGTGCATTTTACTCGCCATTCCACGCGCTTTAATATGCCGCCTAGCCCAGTACGCTATCTGCAATAGGAGCGACGTAAGTTGAACAAATGTGACAGAATTACGCTCAATTGTTATATTAACCGTAATATAATATGGTCTAATCGGGTCTCCGTTTGCCTTATCCTAGAAGTTTAACAGTGCATTTTACTCGCCATTTCATGCGCATTGAGATGCCGCTTAGCCCAATACGCTATCTGAAATAGGAGCGATGTAAATTGAACAAATGTGATAGAATTTCGCTGAGTTCTTAAATTAACCATAATATAAAATGATCTAATCAGGTCTCTGATTGCCCTATCATAGAAGTTTAAGAGTGCATTTTACTCGCCATTCCACGCGCTTTAATATGCCGCCTAGCCCAGTACGCTATCTGCAATAGGAGCGACGTAAGTTGAACAAATGTGACAGAATTACGCTCAATTGTTATATTAACCGTAATATAATATGGTCTAATCGGGTCTCCGTTTGCCTTATCCTAGAAGTTTAACAGTGCATTTTACTCGCCATTTCATGCGCATTGAGATGCAGCTTAGCCCAATACGCTATCTGAAATAGGAGCGATATAAATTGAACAAATGTGATAGAATTTCGCTGAATTCTTAAATTAACCATAATATAAAATGATCTAATCGGCCTCTGATTGCCCTATCATAGAAGTTTAAAAGTGCATTTTACTCGCCACTCCACGCGCTTTAAGATGCCGCCTAGCCCAGTACGCTATCTGAAATACGAGCGACGTAAATTGAACAAATGTGATAGAATTTTGGTGAATTCTTAAATTAACCATAATATAAAATGATCTAATCGGGTCTCTGTTCGCCCTATCCTAGAAGTTTAATAGTGCATTTCACTCGTCATTTCATGCGCTTTGAGATGACGCTTAGACCAATACGCTGTCTGAAATAGGAGCGACGTAAATTGAACAAATTTGATAGAATTACGCTGAATTCTTAAATTAACCATAATATAAAATGATCTAATCAGGTCTCTGATTGCCCTACCCTAGAAGTTTAATAGTGCATTTTACTCGCCATTTCTTGCGCTTTGAGATGCAGCTTAGGCCAATACGCTATTTGAAATAGGAGCGACGTAAATTAAACAAATGTGATAGAATTTCGCTGAATTCTTATATTAACCAAAATATAAAATGATCTAATCGGGTCTCTGATTGCCCTATCATAGAAGTTTAAGAGGGCATTTTACTCGCCATTCCACGCGCTTTAATATGCCGCCTAGCCCAGTACGCTATCTGAAATAGGTGCGACGTAAGTTGACAAAATGTGATAGAATTACGCTGAATACTTGTATTAACCGTAAAATAAAATGGTCTAATCGGGTCTCCGTTTGCCTTATCCTAGAAGTTTAACAGTGCATTATACTCGCCATTTCATGCGCATTGAGATGCCGCTTAGCCCAATACGCTATCTGAAATAGGAGCGATGTAAATTGAACAAATGTGATAGAATTTCGTTGAATTCTTAAATTAACCATAATATGAAATGATCTAATCGGGTCTCTGTTTGCCCTACCCTAGAAGTTTAATAGTGCATTTTACTCATCATTCCACGCGCTTTAAGATGCCGCCTAGCCCAGTACGCTATCTGAAATAGAAGCGACGTAAATTGAACAAATGTGATAGAATTTTGCTGAATTCTTAAATTAACCATAATATAAAATGATCTAATCAGGTCTCTGATTGCCCTACCCTAGAAGTTTAATAGTGCATTTTACTCGCCATTTCTTGCGCTTTGAGATGCAGCTTAGGCCAATACGCTATTTGAAATAGGAGCGACGTAAATTAAACAAATGTGATAGAATTTCGCTGAATTCTTATATTAACCAAAATATAAAATGATCTGATCGGGTTTCTGATTGCCCTATCATAGAAGTTTAAGAGTGCATTTTACTCATCATTCCACGCGCTTTAAGATTCCTCCTAGCCCAGTACGCTATCTGAAATAGGAGCGACGTAAATTGAACAAATGTGATAGAATTACGCGATATTCTTAAATTAACCATAATATAAAATGATCTAATCAGGTCTCTGATTGCCCTACCCTAGAAGTTTAATAGTGCATTTTACTCGCCATTTCTTGCGCTTCGAGATGCAGCTTAGCGCAATACGCCATTTGAAATAGGAGCGACGTAAATTAAACAAATGTGATAGAATTTCGCTGAATTCTTATATTAACCAAAATATAAAATGATCTAATCGCGTCTCTGATTGCCCTACCCTAGAAGTTTAATAGTGCATTTTACTCATCATTCCACGCGCTTTAAGATGCCGCCTAGCCCAGTACGCTATCTGTAATAGGAGCGACGTAAATTGAACAAATGTGATAGAATTTTGCTGAATTCTTAAATTAACCATAATATAAAATGATCTAATCAGGTCTCCATTTGCCTTATCCTAGAAGTTTAACAGTGCATTTTACTCGCCATTTCATGCGCATTGAGATGCCGCTTAGCCCAATACGCTATCTGAAATAGGAGCGATGTAAATTGAACAAATGTGATAGAATTTCGCTGAATTCTTAAATTAACCATAATATAAAATGATCTAATCGGGTCTCTGTTTGCCCTACCCTAGAAGTTTAACAGTGAATTTTACTCGCCAGTTCATGCGCTTTGAGATGCCGCTTAGCCCAATACGCTATCTGAAATAGGAGCGACGTAAATTGAACAAATGTGATAGAATTTCCCTGGATACTTATATTAACCTTAATTTAAAATGATCCAATCGGGTCTCTGTTCGCCCTACCCTAGAAGTTTAATAGTGCATTTCACTCGCCATTTCATGCGCTTTGCGATGCCGCTTAGCCCAATACGCTATCTGAAATAGGAGCGACGTAAATAGAACAATTGTGATAGAATTTCGCTGAATTCTTATATTAACCAAAATATAAAATGATCTAATCGGGTCTCTGTTTGCCCTACCCTAGAAGTTTAACAGTGAATTTTACTCGCCATTTCATGCGCTTTGAGATGCCGCTTAGCCCAATACGCTATCTGAAATAGGAGCGACGTAAATTGAACAAATCTGATAGAATTTCCCTGAATTCTTATATTAACCAAAATATAAAATGATCTAATCGGGTCTCTGTTTGCCCTACCCTAGAAGTTTAATAGTGCATTTTACTCGCCATTTCATGCGCTTTGAGATGGCGCTTAGCCCAGTACGCTATCTGAAATAGGAGCGACGTAAGTTGAACAAATGTGATAGAATTTGGCTGAATTCTTAAATTAACCATAATATAAAATGACCTAATCGGGTCTCCGTTTGCCCTACCCTAGAAGTTTAACAGCGTATTTTAATCGCCATTTCATGCGCTTTGAGATGCAGCTTAGCCCAATACGCTATCTGAAATAGGAGCGACGTAAATTGAACAAATGTGATAGAATTTCCCTGAATTCTTATATACACCTTAATGTAAAATGATCTAATCGGGTCTTTGTTCGCCCTACCCTAGAAGTTTAATAGTGCATTTCACTCGCCATTTCATGCGCTTTGAGATGCCGCTTAGCCCAATAAGCTATCTGAAATAGGAGCGACGTAAGTTGAACAAATGTGATAGAATTTCGCTGAATTCTTATAATAACCAAAATATAAAGTGATCTAATCGGGTCTCTGATTGCCCTATCATAGAAGTTTAATTGTGCATTTTGATCGCCATTCCACGCGCTTTAAGATGCCGCCTAGCCCAGTACGCTATCTGAAATTGGAGCGACGTAAATTGAACAAATGTGACAGAATTTTGCTGACATCTTAAATTAACCATAATATAAAATGATCTAATCGGGTCTCTGTTTGCCCTACCCTACAAGTTTAGCCGTGCATTTTACTCGCCATTTCATGCGCTTTGAGATGCCGCTTAGCCCAATACGCTATCTGAAATAGGAGCGACGTAAATTGAACAAATCTGATAGAATTTCCCTGAATTCTTATATTAACCAAAATATAAAATGATCTAATCGGGTCTCTCATTGCCATATCATAGAAGCTTAACAGTGCATTTTACTCACCAATCCACGCGCTTTAAGATTCCGCCTAGCCCAGTACGCTACCTGAAATAGGAGCGACGTAAATTGAACAAATGTGATAGAATTTGGCTGAATTCTTAAATTAACCATAATATAAAATGATCTAATCGGGTCTCTGTTTGCCCTACCCTAGAAGTTTAATAGTGCATTTTACTCGCCATTTCATGCGCTTTGAGATGGCGCTTAGCCCAATACGCTATATGAAATAGGAGCGACGTAAATTGAACAAATGTGATAGAATTTGGCTGATTTCTTAAATTAACCATAATATAAAATGATCTAATCGGGTCTCTGTTTGCCTTACCCTAGAAGTTTAATAGTGCATTTCACTCGCCATTTCATGCGATTTGAGATGCCGCTTAGCCCAATACGCTATCTGAAATAGGCGCGACGTAAATTGAACAAATGTGATAGAATTTCGCTGAATTCTTAAATTAACCATAATATAAATAATCTAATCGGGTCTCTGTTTGCCGTATCATAGAAGTTTAATAGTGCATTTCACTCGTCATTTCATGCGCTTTGAGATGCCACCTAGCCCAGTACGCTATCTGAAATATCAGCGACGTAAATTGAACAAATGTGATAGAATTACGCTGAAGTCTTATATCAACCGTAATATAAAATGGTCTAATCGGGTCTCTGTTTGCCTTATCATAGAAGTTTAAAAAGTGCATTTCACTTGTCATTTCATGCGCTTTGAGGTGCATCTTAGCCCAATAAGCTATCTGAAATAGGAGCGACGTAAATTGAACAAATGTGATAGAATTTCTCTGAATTCTTAAATAAACCATAATATGAAATGATCTAATCGGGTCTCCGTTTGCCCTACCCTAGAAGTTTAACAGTGCATTTTACTCGCCATTTCATGCGCTTTGAGATGCCGCTTAGCCCAATACGCTATCTGAAATAGGAGCGACGTAAATTGAACAAACGTGATAGAATTTCCCTGAATTCTTATATTAACCTTAATGTAAAATGATCTAATCGGTTCTGTGTTCGCCCTACCCTAGGAGTTTAACAGTGCCTTTCACTCGTCATCTCATGCGCTTTGAGATTCCGCTTAGCCCAATACGCTATCTGAAATAGGAGCGACGTAAATTGAACACATGTGATAGAATTTCGCTGAATTCTTACATTAACCAAAATATAAAATGATCTAATCGGCTCTCTGATTGCCCTATCATAGAAGTTTAGTAGTGCATTTTACTCGCCCTTCCACGCGCTTTAAGATGCCGCCTAGCCCAGTACGCTATCTGAAATAGGTGCGACGTAAGTTGAACAAATGTGATAGAATTACGCTGAATTCTTATATTAACCAAAATATAAAATGATCTAATCGGGTCTCTGATTGCCCTATCATAGAAGTTTAAGAGTGCATTTTACTCGCCATTCCACGCTCTTTAATATGCCGCATAGCCCAGTACGCTATCTGCAATAGGAGCGACGTAAGTTGAACAAATGTGACAGAATTACGCTCAATTGTTATATTAACCATAATATAAAATGATCTAATCGGCTCTCTGTTCGCCCTATCCTAGAAGTTTAATAGTGCATTTCACTCGTCATTTCATGCGCCATGAGATGCCGCTTAGCCCAATACGCTGTCTGAAATAGGAGCGACGTAAATTGAACAAATGTGATAGAATTTCGCTGAATTCTTATATTAACCAAAATATAAAATGATCTAATCGGGTCTCTGTTTGCCCTACCCTAGAAGTTTATTAGTGCATTTCACTCGTCATTTCATGCGCTTTGAGATGCCGCTTAGCCCAATAAGCTATCTGAAATAGGAGCGACGTAAATTGAACACATGTGATAGAATTACACTGAATTCTTAAATTAACCATAATATAAAATGATCTAATCAGGTCTGTGATTGCCCTACCCTAGAAGTTTAATAGTGCATTTTACTCGCCATTTCTTGCGCTTTGAGATGCAGCTTAGCCCAATACGCTATTTGAAATAGGAGCGACGTAAATTAAACAAATGTGATAGAATTTCGCTGAATTCTTATATTAACCAAAATATAAAATGATCTAATCGGGTCTCTGATTGCCCTATCATAGAAGTTTAAGAGTGCATTTTACTCGCCATACCACGCGCTTTAATATGCCGCCTAGCCCAGTACGCTATCTGCAATAGGAGCGACGTAAGTTGAACAAATGTGATAGAATTACGCTGAATTCTTATATTAACCGTAATATAAAATGGTCTAATCGGGTCTCCGTTTGCCTTATCCTAGAAGTTTAACCGTGCATTTTACTCGCCATTTCATGCGCATTGAGATGCCGCTTAGCCCAATACGCTATCTGAAATAGTAGCGATGTAAATTGAACAAATGTGATAGAATTTCGCTGAATTCTTAAATTAACCATTTTATGAAATGATCTAATCGGGTCTCTGTTTGCCCTACTCTAGAAGTTTAATAGTGCATTTTACTCATCATTCCACGCGCTTTAAGATTCCGCCTAGCCCAGTACGCTATCTGAAATAGGAGCGACGTAAATTGAACAAATGTGATAGAATTTTGCTGAATTCTTAAATTAACCATAATATAAAATGATCTAATCAGGTCTCTGATTGCCCTACCCTAGAAGTTTAATAGTGCATTGTACTCGCCATTTCTTGCGCTTTGAGATGCAGCTTAGCCCAATACGCTATTTGAAATAGGAGCGACGTAAATTAAACAAATGTGATAGAATTTCGCTGAATTCTTATATTAACCAAAATATAAAATGATCTAATCGGGTCTCTGTTTGCCTTACCCTAGAAGTTTAATAGTGCATTTTACTCGCCATTTCATGCGATTTGAGATGCCGCTTAGCCCAATACGCTATCTGAAATAGGCGCGACGTAAATTGAACAAATGTGATAGAATTTCGCTGAATTCTTAAATTAACCATAATATAAATAATCTAATCGGGTCTCTGTTTGCCCTATCATAGAAGTTTAATAGTGCATTTCACTCGTCATTTCATGCGCTTTGAGATGCCGCCTAGCCCAGTACGCTATCTGAAATATCAGCGACGTAAATAGAACAATTGTGATAGAATTTCGCTGAATTCCTATATTAACCAAAATATAAAATGATCTAATCGGGTCTCTGATTGCCCTATCAAAGAAGTTTAATAGTGCATTTTACTCGCCAATCCACGCGCTTCACGATTCCGCCTATCCCAGTACGCTATCTGAAATAGGAGCGACGTAAATTGAACAAATGTGATAGAATTTGGCTGAATTCTTAAATTAACCATAATATAAAATGATCTAATCGGGTCTCCGTTTGCCCTACCCTAGAAGTTTAACAGCGCATTTTAATCGCCATTTCATGCGCATTGAGATGCAGCTTAGCCCAATACGCTATCTGAAATAGGAGCGACGTAAATTGAACAAATGTGATAGAATTTGGCTGAATTCTTAAATTAACCATAATATAAAATGATCTAATCGGATCTCCGTTTGCCCTATCATAGAAGTTTAATAGTGCATTTTGATCGCCATTCCACGCGCTTTAAGATGCCGCCTAGCCCAGTACGCTATCTGAAATTGGAGCGACGTAAATTGAACAAATGTGATAGAATTTTGCTGAATTCTTAAATTAACCATAATATAAAATGATCTAATCGGGTCTCTGATTGCCCTACCCTAGAAGTTTAACAGTGCATTTTACTCGCCATTTCATGCGCTTTGAGATGCCGCTTACCCCAATACGCTATCTGAAATAGGAGCGACGTAAATTGAACAAACGTGATAGAATTTCCCTGAATTCTTACATTAACCTTAATGTAAAATGATCTAATCGGTTCTCTGTTCGCCCTACCCTAGGAGTTTAACAGTGCCTTTCACTCGTCATTTCATGCGCTTTGAGATTCCGCTTAGCCCAATACGCTATCTGAAATAGGAGCGACGTAAATTGAACAAATATGATAGAATTTCGCTGAATTCTTATATTAACCAAAATATAAAATGATCTAATCGGGTCACTGATTGCCCTATCGTAGAAGTTTAATAGTGCATTTTACTCGCCAATCCACGCGCTTTAAGATTCCGCCTAGCCCAGTACGCTATCTGAAATAGGAGCGACGTAAATTGAACAAATGTGATAGAATTGGGCTGAATTCTTAAATTAACCATAATATAAAATGATCAATCGGGTCTCTGTTTGCCCTACCCTAGAAGTTTAATAGTGCATTTTACTCGCCTCTTCATGCGCTTTGAGATGCCGCTTAGCCCAATACGCTACCTGAAATAGGAGCGACGTAAATTGAACAAATGTGATAGAATTTCCCTGAATACTTATATTAATCTTAATGTAAAATGATCTAATCGGGTCTCTGTTCGCCCTACCCTAGAAGTTTAATAGTGCATTTCACTCGCCATTTCATGCGCTTTGAGATGCCGCTTAGCCCAATACGCTATCAGAAATAGGAGCGACGTAAATCGAACAATTGTGATAGAATTTCGCTGAATTCTTGTATTAACCAAAATATAAAATGATCTAATCGGGTCTCTGATTGCCCTATCGTAGAAGTTTAATAGTGCATTTTACTCGCCAATCCACGTGCTTTAAGATTCCGCCTAGCCCAGTACGCTATCTGAAATAGGAGCGACGTCAATTGAACAAATGTGATAGAATTACGCTTAATTCTTATATTAACCGTAATATAAAATTATCTAATCCGGTCTCTGTTTGCCCTACCCTAGAAGTTTAATAGTGCACTTTGCTCGCCATTTCATGCGCTTTGAGATGCCGCTTAGCCCAATGCGCTATCTGAAATATCAGCGACGTAAGTAGAACAATTGTGATAGAATTTCGCTGAATTCTTATATTAACCAAAATATAAAATGATCTAATCGGGTCTCTGATTGCCCTATCAAAGAAGTTTAATAGTGCATTTTACTCGCCAATCCACGCGCTTCACGATTCCGCCTAGCCCAGTACGCTATCTGAAATAGGAGCGACGTAAATTGAACAAATGTGATAGAATTTGGCTGAATTCTTAAATTAACCATAATATAAAATGATCTAATCGGGTCTCCGCTTGCCCTACCCAAGAAGTTTAACAGCGCATTTTACTCGCCATTTCATGCGCTTTGAGATGCCGCTTAGCCCAATACGCTATCTGAAATAGGAGCGACGTAAATTGAACAAATGTGATAGAATTTCCCTGAATACTTATATTAACCTTAATGTAAAATGATCTAATCGGGTCTCTGTTCGCCCTACCCTAGAAGTGTAATAGTCCATTTTACTCGCCATTTCATGCGCTTTGAGATGCCGCTTAGCCCAATACGCTATCTGAAATAGGAGCGACGTAAGTAGAACAATTGTGATAGAATTTCGCTGAATTCTTATAATAACCAAAATATAAAATGATCTAATCGGGTCTCTGTTTGCCTTACCCTAGAAGTTTAATAGTGCATTTTACTCGCCATTTCATGCGCTTTGAGGTGCCGCTTAGCCCAATACGCATCTGAAATAGGAGCGACGTAAATTGAACAAATATGATAGAATTACGCTGAATTCTTATATTAACCGTAATATAAAATCATCTAATCGGGTCTGTGTTTGCCTTACCCTAGAAGTTTAATAGTGCATTTTACTCGCCATTTCATGCGCTTTGAGATGCCGCTTAGCCCAATACGCTATCTGCAATAGGAGCGACGTCCATTGAACAAATGTGATAGAATTTCGCTGAATTCTTAAATTAACCATAATATAAAATGATCTAATCGGGTCTCCGTTTGCCCTACCCTAGAAGTTTAACAGCGCATTTTAATCGCCATTTCATGCGCTTTGAGATGCAGCTTAGCCCAATACGCTATCTGAAATAGGAGCGACGTAAATTGAACAAATGTGATAGAATTTCCCTGAATTCTTATATACACCTTAATGTAAAATGATCTAATCGGGTCTTTGTTCGCCCTACCCTAGAAGTTTAATAGTGCATTTCACTCGCCATTTCATGCGCTTTGAGATGCCGCTTAGCCCAATAAGCTATCTGAAATAGGAGCGACGTAAGTTTAACAAATGTGATAGAATTTCGCTGAATTCTTATAATAACCAAAATATAAAGTGATCTAATCGGGTCTCTGATTGCCCTATCATAGAAGTTTAATTGTGCATTTTGATCGCCATTCCACGCGCTTTAAGATGCCGCCCAGCCCAGTACGCTATCTGAAATTGGAGCGACGTAAATTGAACAAATGTGACAGAATTTTGCTGACATCTTAAATTAACCATAATATAAAATGATCTAATCGGGTCTCTGTTTGCCCTACCCTACAAGTTTAGCAGTGCATTTTACTCGCCATTTCATGCGCTTTGAGATGCCGCTTAGCCCAATACGCTATCTGAAATAGGAGCGACGTAAATTGAACAAATCTGATAGAATTTCCCTGAATTCTTATATTAACCAAAATATAAAATGATCTAATCGGGTCTCTGATTGCCATATCATAGAAGTTTAACAGTGCATTTTACTCGCCAATCCACGCTCTTTAAGATTCCGCCTAGCTCAGTACGCTACCTGAAATAGGAGCGACGTAAATTGAACAAATGTGATAGAATTTGGCTGAATTCTTAAATTAACCATAATATAAAATGATCTAATCGGGTCTCTGTTTGCCCTACCCTAGAAGTTTAATAGTGCATTTTACTCGCCATTTCATGCGCTTTGAGATGGCGCTTAGCCCAATACGCTATCTGAAATAGGAGCGACGTAAATTGAACAAATGTGATAGAATTTGGCTGAATTCTTAAATTAACCATAATATAAAATGATCTAATCGGGTCTCTGTTTGCCTTACCCTAGAAGTTTAATAGTGCATTTTACTCGCCATTTCATGCGATTTGAGTTGCCGCTTAGCCCAATACGCTATCTGAAATAGGCGCGACGTAAATTGAACAAATGTGATAGAATTTCGCTGAATTCTTATATTAACCTTAATGTAAAATGATCTAATCGGTTCTCTGTTCGCCCTACCCTAGAAGTGTAATAGTGCATTTTACTCGCCATTTCTTGCGCTTTGAGATGCAGCTTAGCCCAATACGCTATTTGAAATAGGAGCGACGTAAATTAAACAAATGTGATAGAATTTCGCTGAATTCTTATATTAACCAAAATATAAAATGATCTAATCGGGTCTCTGTTTGCCCTACCCTAGAAGTTTATTAGTGCATTTTACTCGTCATTTCTTGCGCTTTGAGATGCCGCTTAGCCCAATACGCTATCTGAAATAGGAGCGACGTAAATTGAACAAATGTGATAGAATTACGCTGAATTCTTAAATTAACCATAATATAAAATGATCTAATCAGGTCTCTGATTGCCCTACCCTAGAAGTTTAATAGTGCATTTTACTCGCCATTTCTTGCGCTTTGAGATGCAGCTTAGCGCAATACGCTATTTGAAATAGGAGCGACGTAAATTAAACAAATGTGATAGAATTTCGCTGAATTCTTATATTAACCAAAATATAAAATGATCTAATCGGGTCTCTGATTGCCCTACCCTAGAAGTTTAATAGTGCATTTCACTCGCCATTTCATGCGCTTTGAGATGCCGCTTAGCCCAATAAGCTATCTGAAATAGGAGCGACGTAAGTTGAACAAATGTGATAGAATTTCGCTGAATTCTTATAATAACCAAAATATAAAGTGATCTAATCGGGCCTCTGATTGCCCTATCATAGAAGTTTAACAGTGCATTTTACTCGCCATTCCTCGCGTTTTAAGATGCAGCCTAGCCCAGTACGCTAGCTGAAATAGGAGCGACGTAAATTGAAAAAATGTGATAGAATTACGCTGAGTTTTTAAATTAACGATAATATAAAATGATCTAATCGGGTCTCTGGTTGCCCAACCCTAGAAGTTTAATAGTCCATTTTACTCGCCATTCCTTGCGCTTTGAGATGCCGCTTAGCCCAATACGCTATCTGAAATATCAGCGACGTAAATAGAACAATTGTGATAGAATTTCGCTGAATTCCTATATTAACCAAAATATAAAATGATCTAATCGGGTCTCTGATTGCCCTATCAAAGAAGTTTAATAGTGCATTTTACTCGCCAATCCACGCGCTTGACGATTCCGCCTATCCCAGTACGGTATCTGAAATAGGAGCGACGTAAATTGAACAAATGTGATAGAATTTGGCTGAATTCTTAAATTAACCATAATATAAAATGATCTAATCGGGTCTCCGTTTGCCCTACCCTAGAAGTTTAACAGCGCATTTTAATCGCCATTTCATGCGCATTGAGATGCAGCTTAGCCCAATACGCTATCTGAAATAGGAGCGACGTAAATTGAACAAATGTGATAGAATTTGGCTGAATTCTTAAATTAACCATAATATAAAATGATCTAATCGGGTCTCTGTTTGCCCTATCATAGAAGTTTAATAGTGCATTTTGATCGCCATTCCACGCGCTTTAAGATGCCGCCTAGCCCAGTACGCTATCTGAAATTGGAGCGACGTAAATTGAACAAATGTGACAGAATTTTGCTGACATCTTAAATTAACCATAATATAAAATGATCTAATCGGGTCTCTGTTTGCCCTACCCTACAAGTTTAGCAGTGCATTTTACTCGCCATTTCATGCGCTTTGAGATGCGGCTTAGCCCAATACGCTATCTGAAATAGGAGCGACGTAAATTGAACAAATCTGATAGAATTTCCCTGAATTCTTATATTAACCAAAATATAAAATGATCTAATCGGGTCTCTGATTGCCCTACCCTAGAAGTTTAACAGTGCATTTTACTCGCCATTTCATGCGCTTTGAGATGCCGCTTACCCCAATACGCTATCTGAAATAGGAGCGACGTAAATTGAACAAACGTGATAGAATTTCCCTGAATTCTTACATTAACCTTAATGTAAAATGATCTAATCGGGTCTCTGTTCGCCCTACCCTAGAAGTTTAATAGTGCATTTCACTCGCCATTTCATGCGCTTTGAGATGCCGCTTAGCCCAATACGCTATCAGAAATAGGAGCGACGTAAATCGAACAATTGTGATAGAATTTCGCTGAATTCTTATATTAACCAAAATATAAAATGATCTAATCGGGTCTCTGATTGCCCTATCGTAGAAGTTTAATAGTGCATTTTACTCGCCAATCCACGCGCTTTAAGATTCCGCCTAGCCCAGTACGCTATCTGAAATAGGAGCGACGTAAATTGAACAAATGTGATAGAATTACGCTTAATTCTTATATTAACCGTAATATAAAATGATCTAATCGGGTCCCTGTTTGCCTTACCCTAGAAGTTTAATAGTGCATTTTACTCGCCATTTCGTGCGCTTTGAGATGCCGCTTAGCCCAATACGCATCTGAAATAGGAGCGACGTAAATTGAACAAATGTGATAGAATTTCGCTGAATTCTTAAATTAACCATAATATCAAATGATCTAATCGGGTCTCTGTTTGCCCTATCATAGATGTTTAATAGTGCATTTCACTCGAGATTTCATGCGCTTTGAGATGCCGCCTAGCCCGATACGCTATCTGAAATAGGAGCGACGTAAATTGA